>PVKA01010953.1:0-56002 GCA_004027165.1 Ctenomys sociabilis | reverse complement strand
ACTCTCCAAAAAAGAAAAAAAAAAAAACAACTTTTAAGTGCAGTAAAGAATTCCTAAATCATTCTAAGAGGAAATAGCTAAATATTTCATTGATATACTAAAGCCAGTACTTAACAAGAATAAAGAAAGAGACAGGAGACAGGAATAAATGAATAAAATTATAAACCAATGTACTTTAGAAAGCAAATGCAAAAATTGTCCAGCTCAATATTTGAAAATTGAGTCTAGCTCTATATACATGGGATTATTTGCCATAGCCAAGAGGGTCTCATACAAGGAAGACAAGGTGGATTCATTTTAAAAGAAAGAAAGAGACATATAACAGTAACACATAGCAATAACAAAAAACCCTGAAACAATAATGACCATCAAGTTGACACAAGAATGCATTTGGAAAAATATAGTACTTTAAGATATAGTAAAAAATTTCATAGAACAAGAAACAAAGCGAAATTTCAACTTGATAAATGATATATATATAAAATTCAACTAACCTATTAAATGGTAAAATCCAGAAAATGTCTAATCCAAAGAATGAGACAAGTATATCATTTTTATATTACACTTGGAATTCTATCTAAAACTATTATATAAGAAAAAAATTAAAGTAATCTAAATTTGAAACAGGTAACATTGTCTCTGGTGACATATGTCATGAATCAAAAAAAATACACAAAAATGCTGTCAGAAAAAAATAACTGAAAACCAGGCCAAGCCCAGGTCCGGTGACTGTGTGGGAGAGCTTCCACTCTCCCCTGCATCTTCTGGACCTCTGTGGATCAAGCCTAGTCCCACTGAGTGAGTGAGATCTTCTGCCCCACTCTCTGGACCCCTCTACCACTCTAATCCCAGCCTAGGAGTCCAATGTACTAGTGAGACCCTGAATACCCTGTGGACCCTTTCCTAAAATACAGAAAAGGAGACCCCTCCAGATTCGCCCAAGCTTAGGCCCTGAGAGTGTGTAGGAGAACTTCTGCACTCCCCTGTGCCTACTGGACCTATCTGAACCAATCCCAGGCCCACCGCATGAGTGAGACCATTTGCTCTGCTCTTGGAACCCCTTCACCCCTCCAGAGCCATCCCAAGCCTGTTTTATGAGCAAGAACTTCCACCGAGCTTTCAGGATGCCTCTAGACCTGCCGAGGCCCAGGCCCAGTAAGTGTGTGGGAAAGCTTGTGTGCTCTCATACTCTCCCTGGACGCCTCCAGAACCATCCCAGGCCTGGCACACAAGCTTGCAGTGAAACTCTGCAGCTGAAGTCCCTGTAGAGAGAATATGGGCCAGAACCACCCAGCTAATCTAGGAGCAGAACATGTTGCCACAGGCGCTGAACAGGTTCACTTCCAAGGGATACAGCAGGAAGGAGCTGAGCATAGCAGCCAGTCACAAGCCAGGCACCACTGGATGAATTCAAACTGCATAGATTTGCACCTGAATTTCAGTAGGTGCTAAGGTTATAATTTCACTAAAGCTCAACACCAAACGTCAGAGGACAGTGCTATATAAAATGAAAAAGAGAAGGAGCAAGATACAATCTTGGGCCCCAAGCCCACACAGAACAAGTGCAGAGGTCACTAGCACAGAATAAATTTGGAATCACACAGCTGAAATGTCTGAATCAATAGTGTCTGAAGTAAAGAAACAACTGCAGAGAGCAACAGAGGAAATGAGATCAGAAATAGCCTCTGAAATACAAAAAGAAATCTTTGCATTAATAGCATCTAAAGTTGTCTTGTTACCTTTTACTCCTTGCTGGGACAAATGCTCCACACTCAACATGAAGAAGGAAAAGTTTATTTAGCTCACAGTTTCTGGAGGGTTCAGTCCATATTCTGCTGGCTCCAAGGCAAATAGCAACAGTTCATGGTGGCAGAAAACAATGGAGAGCAGAGGAAGAGCGCAGCTGCAGCATCCATCAAGCCTCTCTCTTCCTTCTGCACTGACTGTAAAGACCAGTGCTCCATGGAGCGAACATCAGAGCTCCTCCAAAGTGGCTGGCTGGGTCAAGCTCCTCTGCAGACTGGGGCTTCTCAACAGAAGAGAGGCACAGCGGCAGGAAGCCTTCCTCAATTACTTCCCCATGCTGAGAACTACCAGAGCTGATTCAGCCAAGTTGACACAATGTATCAAAATGCAGAAATGTATATAGGAAATCAGATCAGAAATAATCTCTGAAGCAAAAGAATTAATAACTGCTTCTCAAGAAGAAACTGATTAAAAAATAGAGGGGATTAGAAAAATGATGGATTCCTTGAATGAGCAATACAGGAAAGAAATAGATCACATGACGCAGAATCAAAGAGATATAGAGGAGCTTGAAATCTCAATCACAAGCTTGTAAAACCATTTGAGTGAAAGTGAATATAGAGTGTCAGATCTGGAAGATGCTGTCTCAGCTAGTTTAAAGGTAAGAAAAGATTTCTTAAAAACAACTAGGATGCATGAAGAAATAATTCATTACCAGCAATACAATGCAAAGATGAACAACATGAGACTAATAGGCATCAATGAAAAGAGAGGAGATAATTCACATAATATAAAAAGAATATGGGCCGAAGTAATAGCAGTAAACTACCCAAATATGAGGAAACAATCTGACATTCAGGTAACCAAAACATATAGAACTTGAAAGAACATCAACCCAATTAAAAACACAACAAGTCATATAATAATCAAGATCCCAGAAATGCAACACAAGAATAGTATATTGCAAGCCACTAGAGAAAAGAAACAGATCATATTTAAAGAAAAACCCATCAGAATAATGGCTGACTTGCCTTCACAAACTATGGAGGCAAGAAAAGCATGGAGCAGAGTACTTCAAGTCCTCTATGAAAATAAATTCCAGCCCAGAATACTATACCCTGCAAAGCTCTCTTTCAAGTTTAATGGAGAAGTGAAATACTTCCATGACAAAAGAAAACTAAGAATTTCATGATGACAAAGTCAAACCTAGGGACAAAAATGACCAGAACTCCACGAACGAGAATAGAAGGAACCCACCAAGTACGGCAAACCATCAAACACAGGAGAAAAAGGAGTAACAACAGCAGGTAAATAACGTTGATGGTGAGTCAACATATCTCAATTATAACCATCAATGTAAAGGGACTCAATTCACCAATTAAAATAAATAGACTGGCACAGTGGGTTAGAAAAAAAATCAACAATATTCTGTATATAAGAAACACCCTTAACTCATAAAGAAATTCATAGGCAGAAAGTCAAAGGATGGAGGAAAAAAATACTACACACCCCAACACCTTAGAAAAAAGCAAAGATAGCAATCCTGTTCTCAAACAGTCTTAACTTCAAGCCAAGAATGATCAAATGAAATAAAGAAGACCACTGTATACTGGTAAGAGGAAGACGTAACACTCATAAATATGAATGCACCAAACACTGGAGCAACCAAATATATAAAATCTTAATGAACTTACCACAAAATCTAATATCCAAAACTGCGATTTTAACAGGAGAACTTAACTGTTCCTTATCCCAAAAAAGATCAAGGAGACAAAAACTTAACAAAGTAGCAGAACTGAGTAAGAGCTTGGAACAAATGGACTTAGTAGACATATGCAGAGTGTTTCAACCAACCACAGCTGAATACACATTTTTTTCAGCTGTACATGGTTATATTATAAAATAGACCATGTACTAATTGATAGGTCATGCTTAAGTATATGCAAGAAAGCAAAAATTACCCCATGCATATTATCTGACCACAGTGTAATGAAGCAGAAATAAATGACAAGTAAACCAGAAAATCCATGGAAATTAAACAACACCCTACTCAGCAACTAATGGGTCACAGATGAAATTAAAGAAGAAACTGAACAATATCTACGTTTCAATGAAAATTCAAGCACAACTTATAGGAATTTGTGTGATGTGATGAAAGCAGTCCAAAGAGGGAAATTTATAGCTATGAACTCACACAATAAGAAAGCAGAATGGAAACAAATACACACCCTGACGCTGCCCCTCTAACAACTAGAAAAGGAAGTGCAAACCAAACACAAAGCCCAAAGATGGAAAGAAATCATAAATATTAGAGCAGAAATTAATTCAATCAAGATGAAGAAAACATTTCAAAGAATTCCCGAATTAAAAAGCTGGTTCTTTGAAAGATCAAATAAAATTGATAAGCCCCTAGGTAAACTCATCAAAGAAAAGAAAGATAAAATTCAAATACAAGCAATAAGGAATGAAAAGGGTGCAATCACCACAGTGTAAATGAAGAAGATTAGCAATAGTTATTTGAGGATCTTTATTCTCACAGAATAGAAGACAAAGACAAAATGGACAGATTCCTAGAAAAGTACAAATTACCAAAACTGAATCAAGAAGACATAACAACTCTCAATAAGCCAATAACAGACAATGAAATACAAAACATAATAAAAAGCCTGCTGACAAAGAAAAGTCCAGGCCTGATGGATTCACAGCTGAATTTTACAAGAAATTTATAGAAGTTATAATCCCTACATTCCTCAAACTCATCAATGAAATTGAAAAGGAAACAAACCTCCCAAAATCATTCCCGGAGGCAAGTATTATAATGATAATAAAACAGGGAAAGACACAATGAAAAAGGAGAACTGCAGGTCAATTTCCCTCATGAACATAAATGCAAAAATCCTCAATAAATCCTAGCAAGTAGAATACAACAAATCATCAAGAAGATCATACACCATGACCAGGTAGGATTCATCCCAGGGATGCAAGGATGGATCAATATTCACAAATCTATAAATGTAATACACTATATCAATAGAGCCAAATGTAGAAACCATATGTTAATCTCAACTGATGCAGAAAAGACTGTTCACATAGTCCAGCACTCATTCATGTTCAACGCCCTACAGAAAATTGTAATAGATGGCCTTTATTTCACTCTGATAAAAGCCATCTCTGACAACTCAATGGCTAACATAATTCTAAATGGCAAAAACCTGAAATCTTTAAATCTCAGATCTGGTACAAGACAAGGATGTCTTCTGTCACCACTTGTATTCAATATAGTTCTGGAATCATTAGGTAGCACTGTTAGACAAGAAGAAAAACAAAAGTAGCAATAGGTACAGATGAATTTAAATTATTATTATTTGCAGATGACATGATACTTTACTTGGAAGACCCAACAAACTCCACCAAGAAGCTAGTAGAATTGATACACAAATTCAGTAGCATAGCAGGATTCATAATCAATATCCAAAAATCAATAACATTCCTCTACACAGATAACAAACAAACAGAGAGAATTTAGAGAAACAATACCTTTTACAATAGCACTGAGGAAAATGAAATACCTTGGAATAAATCTAACTAAAGAAGTCAAAGATCTTTTCAAGGAAAATTACAGTATTCTGAAAAAAGAGATCGCACAGGATTTCAGAAAATGGAAAGATGTTACCTACGCCTGGATAGGAAGAACCAACATCGTGAAGATGGCCATACTCCCAAAATTGCTGTACAGATTTAGTGCAATCCCTATCAAACTACCACCAACATACCTCACAGACCTAGGGAAATCATTCTTAAAATTTATTTGGAACTAGAAAAGACCTAGAATAGCAATGGCGATCCAAAGAAACAAAGACAAGTCCTAGAAGAAGGCTGGGGAGATATCTCAGTTGAATAAATGCTTACCTGGCAAGGGCAAGGACATGAGTTCAATCCCCAGTTCTGGAAAAAGAAAAGAAAGAAAAAAAAATAGCTGCACATACTCAATTTGGGGGCATGCTCCTTAGTGCAGTCATTTAAGTGACTGACTAAACAAAACAATCAGGATGCTGTGGGTAGATTCTCAAGCCTTAACAGAGCTTGAAGGCATCCTGAAGCAGCCAAAAAAAACACTTCGGGGCCAGGAGACATTTAGCTCAGTAGGATAAGTGCTTCCTTGGCAAGCTCAAGGGCCTGAGTTCAATCCCCTGTGCTGCAAAAAAATTAAAAATGAGCAAAAGACCTAGAAGGGCAAAGGCAACAAAGACAAGGCAGGAGGCATCACAATTCCTGACTTGAAATTGTACTACAAAGCTGCTGTGATAAAATCAACATGGTACTGGCAAGAAAATCTGCCTCAGGGTCAGTGGAATAGACTAAAAGGTGCAGAAGCCTCGAACAAACTCAGCCACCAAAGGGGCCAAACATACTTCCTGGAAGAATTTCTTATTCCTATTATTTGATTTTTAAAATTTTTAATTATTTTTAAATTATCTTTAATTTTTTTCTTTATATTCTGTAGGGACTTAAAGTTTAACATATCAATACTTCATGGAAAATACCTGTTCCATGACTAAGATGTTTGATATTCATACAGAAAGCGTGGTTAAGCTCAACTGCCTATGTTGTAGGGTCATAATAAGAAGCTTCTGGAAGGTTAACAACATAAGTTTGCAGACCAAGAATTAGAGAAAAAGAAGGGCTGCAAGGACAGCCAACATTTTAGCCCTAGACATTCAAGGCCAGTGAAGTCTCAGGACACAGAAGAACCTGTACAGTAACATCATAGACTCAGTTGTGTCCCAAATTTTTTGATCAAGAAGATTATGGGGCCACAGAGGAAATTGATAGATGATGTAGTGTACCTAAGGAGAGCCACATAGAGAGAAAACATTCTCTTAGGCTTTTACAGAGAGCAAACTGGTTAAACAATGGCTGTGTTTCATCCACATAGCTGACACTGACAAAGGATCTACAAACTGCAGTACAATGTTTTGGGATAAATCCTGAAGGGATTTGACTGATGTTATGAGATACAAAAGTTGCGTTTCTTTCTTTTTTTTTTTTTTTTCTTTTTTGAGAAACTTGGGATTAAACTCAAACCCTTAAGCTTGCCAGGGAAGTGTTTATTGCACTGAGCCATCTCCCTGGCCCCATATTTCTTGTTACATAGGTCTTGCTTTATGTTGGTCTTAACCATCTGGCAGAAAAGTATAAAAACGAGGTATACAGAGTAAAGCCACATGCTGAGCTGTAAAAGGCTCAAGGCAACAAACTCTGACATTTCCACTCCTATTGAAAACCCACTACTATTATGGACTACTGGACTATACTGGAATATTTTGTTGAATTCATGCACCTACAATATTTAAATGAAAATGGAATAACCTTCTCTAAGAAAACTAAAAAAAAAGGGGGATACAAATAAATGCCCATTTTGTATCTGTATATTCAAAATGGGTAGCATAGACATACAGCTACTTTCTCTTAATTCAGTGAATAGAAATATTTGTTCTAATAGTATTTGGACAGAATATCATGTCTGCATCTTGTACTATGAATAATCATTAAGACAACAATATACAATGTATTAATTATTGAAACTGTCCTACTAATCGGTTTTGACACTGTGTCATTGCTATATTTTTCTCAATAAAATTAGTAAAAAAAAAAACTGAATTTAGTAAAATTGCAAAGTATAACATGAGCACAAAATCAGTGGAGTTTTGTAAAGTACTAATAAACACTGTGAAAAGATAACTGTAGATATTCCCCTATACAATATCATATAAAACAAACACTAAATATAACCAATTAGATGTACAGTTTCTCATTGAAAAACAAGGAGAACATTTCATGAGACCTAGATATATGGAAAATCATCCAATATCACAAATAAAGAGGCAAAATATTAACATTTTAGTGTTACACAAAATTGTTTCTGGATATAGCTGTCTTATAAAAACAGATATTATAACCCAAATGGAAGAGTTTATTATGAAATTTATGTGAAATGAAGATGAGATCCAAAATTATGTAGAAAGAAATGTATGGATTTGGAATACTCACAGTTGATATCCTGAAAACATATAAACAATATGTTTCTAACATCAGGATAATCGATGGTATAGAAGCAGAAAGCCTAGAAGTCAGCTCTCACATAAAAGATTGATTGATCTCAATAAGGATACTTAGATCAATCAATGCACAATTTTTTTTTCAATACATGGTTCTAAAATACAATAACTGTATACACTGGAATGAAGTTGGCTCCTTATCCTAAATCTTAAAAATGTTAAAAGCAAAACCATAAAAGAGCAATATTTAACAGTTAAAACTGGGAGGTTTTAAAAGAAAACATTGGAGAATATTTTTATGATGTTGGATTTGGCAATGACTTAATTTTAATAGCATTTGCCAAACTAATATAAAGAAATGGAGAAGACAAAGTAATAAAAAGGTCCAAGTATTTGCAATTCACAAAACTGATAATAAACTAATATCTGGAATGTATGCAGAACTTCTAGAACTTAAAAATGTTTTTTTTTTCTTTTTAATGGTAACACAAGGGGTGGGGGATATGGCACAGTAGAATAAGTGCGTGACTGACAAGTGCAAGGGCCTGAGTTCAATACCCAGTTCTGCCAAAAAACAAAAAAATAAAAAAAAGAAAGAGGGAGAGATGGTAACACTGGCCTCAATATTTCTTTAAAGAGCCTATATAAATGGTCACTAAACATTCATGTGCTTTAATAGACTGGTATATGTTTTAGGAATAATCACGAGATGCTCAACATTGTCATTAAATCAGTTAAACGAAAACTATACTGAAATAGTAATTCACATTACTACAATTGTCATTATCAAAATAAAATGGAAACTAGAAAGTGTTGGGAGGATACAGAAGAATTAGAGCACTTTTACTCATTTAAACAAAGGAGTGGAAAATGTAAAATGCTGAATATGATATCAAAATATTTGATGATTTCTCAAAACATTAAACACTACATCTATCATATTATCCCACAGTCCTATTTCTTGACATATAGCTTTGATATATATCAGAATAAAGTCAGGACTTATTCATAATAGCTTAACATTTGAAATAGCCTAGGTCTCCATTAGCAAATTAATAGGATGAATAAAACAAGGAACCCATCTACAGTAAAATTTTATTTGGCCAGGACATAAAGGGAAATTTTGATATATTCTACAATATGAATGGACATTGAAGAAAATGTTGTTTAGCAAAATAAGTCAGACTAGAAGGAAAAATGCTATATGATTTATTTTATGTGTTTGGTACTAGTTCTGAGTACAAAACTCAAACTCCTAGTGATCTCCCTTCTTTCAGCCAGCACTGGGATTTCAGGTGTTTGCCACCACTCTAGTGGTGGCCTGCTCAGCTCACCTGGGGGAAGGGTTGGCATGGTATTTGGTGCAAGGGATCAAATGTTATGCATGCCTAAGCAAGTATTTAGGCCACGGAACTATGTTGCTGGCCTGTGATATGATTTTATTTATAATATATCAAGAAAGAGTACAAAATAGAGGCTATTAGAGAAGCTTTGAGAAGACAAAGGAGAATTCTTGTTTAATTTAGTTCTTTAAATCATTCTTAATTCCTGTTTAATGACCACTGTCTAACTCCTAAAATATTTTAATCATCTTACAAAAAGTGCATACTAGGTAGCACGTTTTGTAAGATGATTAAAAAGTTTTAGGGGTTAGATAGTGGTCATGATTATGTAATTACATGACATTCTTGTTTACTTAATATTACTGAATTACACACTTACAGAAAGTTAAAATGCTAAATGCTATAGAACATATATTAACCATGAGTTAAAAACTCAAGAGTTTAAGTATCACCAACATGCCTAGAACTCTGAGTAAGTCAACTTTTAAGACACTCATATACTGATTGACTCATGCAAATTAGAAATATCGTGAATCCAATATGCATTTAATAAACCTCACCAATGACATATTAGAGTTTAGTAAAACAATGCACTATGGGAAATCAGCTGTGTATCCTTGTGATTTGTATCACAGGAAACTATGGTTTATTTGCTGTTGTTTTTGTGGTCATAGGCATCCAGTCTATGGCCTCCCAAGTGCGACCCAGGCTCTCTACCACTTATGAGCACTCTCTGCACAGAGAAGACTGTCTTTTCAATAACTCTAGTCCCAACAGATGATCAAAATTCAAGATCCAAAGCAGTAATTTTTGCAGGATGGATATCATTAATATGCCATTGTAGAGATCACGAGTTGAATCTTCACAAGTATCTTTATTTTGAACTATAAGTATTCAATGACCAGTATGATGACTACCATAACAAAATAACACATGTACATATGTACATGTGGTTATATATATATATATATATATATATATATATATATATATATGTGTGTGTGTGTGTGTGTGTGTGTGTGTGTGTGTGTGTACATAACTGCAACTATATATATATGCATGGATTTATGGGTGTGTTGTGAAAATATAACACATATATGCATGAACAGTATGTTTTATTTTACTATTGAGTCATTTGAATTCCTTTTGTATTCATGAAATGCCTCCCTTTCTCTTGAGTGAATTGCAATTTTTGTTTTTGCCAGTTCTTTATTCCATTGACTGTGTTATTTGCATGTACAATATTTTAATTATTTAATTCCATTTTTTAAATTTTTATTTTGTTTTCCCTACTTTAAGAATTGTATTGAAAACTAGAGTTTGCCCAAACTAATGTCCTGAAAAATGGGGAGGGAGGGAATGAGCAGAGATGAGAGAGAGAGAGAGAGAGAGAGAGATTGCATCAGAGAGACTGAGACAGAAGAACATGCAGAGAGAATATAAGGAGTATCTGGTTGCCTTAGATTTATTAAGATAGTGTCCATTTTTTGATGTACGTCACTCTAGAATTCCTTAAAAGTTGGCCATCTGCTCACACATAAATGGATTTCTATGCCCACCAACCCATTCTACTCATCTGCATGACTGCACTCATACCAAGAGGATGCTGGGTTTTGTTACTTTGTAATGTGTTTCAAATTTAGATATTAAAATACCTCCAGATTTTTTTTTCTGTTTCTTTTTACCTAGAATTTCGTTGGCTACTGATGCTCTTTTACAGCTGCTTAATTTGTTTTGTTGTTGTTGTTGTTGTTTTTGGTGTGTGTGTATGTGTGTGTGCATCGAATATCATTAGGATTTTAATAAAAATTTCATTGAGTTTATTGATGGGACTGGGTGCTATGAATGTTTCAAAACTATTAACTCTTTCAATCTGTGAACATGGGATATTTTTGTGCATGTTTTCACTTTAAGTCTTTTCATTATAGCTTTTCATTCTTCATTGTAAAGAGCATTCTGGTTTAGGTGAATTTATTCCTACAGGTTTAAAATTACTGTAAGTGCTATTACCTTCTTGATTTCTTTACTTTTTTAGATGTTTTACATTAGTTGAATATAAAAAAGCTACTGATTTGTTGTTTATTTTATATCCTAAAACCTCACCAAATTACATATCATTTATAAAAGATTATGATGTATAATCTCTTTATGTACTGTTTAATTTCAGAGTCAGGACTTCTCAGCTGAAGTATGACCCTTCATGTTCCATTATGGGGCTGAGGTTCTGAACTTTAAATAATTCCCTCACTGAAAGGTGATGAGATTCTGAAAAAGAGCTGTGACAACTAAAGGCATTCAATTGCACAAACATGAAGACGGCTATGCCGTGCATCTTTTCTCCTAAAAATAAGATATCCAATTACATTTTCTAATAGTTTCACTCAGAGCAACATTCAGTTTAGTAATACCATCCATTAATTTATTGCATTTTTTTATTTAAACAAAATACACAAGAGGATAATGAGGTTATTTTCTTAGTTTTTGCTGGTTCTAAAATTTATTACAAGTAGAACTTCACTGATTTATCAGTTTTCAGAATAACTTTCGATTTTAAGAACTTTTAACTTGAGTTTTAACTGCCCTTGACATTCTTGCGCTGCACTGTCCATGTTATCCACGTCTGAGACACCTCCTTCAAAGTTTACAATAACAATTAATATTTGTCAATTTAATGCTTATTCTATGCATGTTTTATAATTCAGTCTATAAATTTGTTCTTGCTATAAATTCCTAGACAAAATTATCAGCAATTACCCTACAATTACTCTTGCACTGTATTCTTCACAGATGTCAGTCAGATTTATCAAGTGTAGTGCTGGTATCATCTAAACTTTATTGCCATAACTGCAACTACCCAGGGATGTCTTATAGTACAAAGCTATTATCATTAACTGCTCATGAAATTCAATACCTTATAGAACCTAATGGACTCACAATCCTTTTTGAGGACTTGCAAACTCGCAGCTACCAGTGTGTTTCATGTTCAATTACTTATTCCTAATGCACAGTCATTTTTACCTCTAAGGTTAGTACTACTCAGCTATTTGCACTTTGCAAGGTATCTAGATACACATACAGATGTCAAATCACAATAAAAATTATAATACATGAATACTTATAATCAGCTTATTAAAACAGGCTCTTGCATTCTTATTATTGTTCAATATTGACAGCAGCAAAGTGAATGAAAATAAAATGAATATGTTTCAGAATTTGCAATGAAAATGCAGAAAAGAACATAATAAAATATTATGATGCACCATAAGGAAAGTAAGTAGTTTTAGGATGAATCAATTGAACCATTAAAAATGTGATGGAAATGATTTCTCAGTCATTTGTGACCAAAATATATTACCAGATAAAACTATGAATTAAAATGTTATGTTGAAAGTTAAACTAGTTTAGTTCAAAACATGGAACTATATAAAAGTTCAGAGAGAGGAAGACAAATTCAAATTTCTATTGTATTCAAACACATATAAATGATATTGTGCATTTTTTCTCTAGCCAACAAATTTGCACCTGACTATTTTTTTGATAAAATAATTTGTGTTAAATTGACTGAAAATGATTTATTTACAAGTGATTCATTATCATGAAAAATGGAGAAAAATCATTTTAAGGGGAAATGGGGTCTTATACATTTTAAGTTGCTTTAGGGAATCAAGAATCAGGACTGAAAAGGAGGCTCAAAGACAGCATGAAAGAATTGCTGGCTATACTTCATCTATCAGCTTTCCAGCACTCTAACAGAACATCTAAGGAAAACAGCTTCATAAAGCAAAGGTCTGTTTTGTCTCTCAGATTCCCATTTCCATCCCTGGCACTTGGGGTCATTGGCTTGAGCATATGATGAAGGAAATGGAGTCATAGAGAGCTCGGCAGAGCAAGTAGCTAGGGACATGGTGGCAGGAAACAAATGGAGAGGACATTGGTCCGGGTGCTGAGGTCTCTTTTATGGACACACTCCCAGTAACCTTGGTTTTCTCTGCCTCACACTAGGAGGGTACACACTGGAGTAGTGTCATAAGCTGCAGAGGCACAAGCTTGTATCTTTAGCATATGAACTTTTGGGGGACAATGTACTCCCACACCCTGACAAATTCAGGGTGTGGGTGTACATTGCCCCTGCCCCTGGCAAACTCAGGCCCACCTCAACATGCAAAGCTTTTAGCTCTTCTCCAGAAGGGCCCAGGGTCCCACTTTCAGATTTGCTCAAAGTATGGTTTTCTTAGTGCATGATATCCGGCTTCTTTTTTGTTTGTTTGTTTTCAGTACCAGGGACCAAACTCAGGACTTTGCACTTGCCAGGCAAGCACTTATTCCACTGAACTATCTCCCCGGCCCATGTTTGTTTTAGAAAAGAATTATAAAAATGTATACTTTCTGATGTCTTTCTTTACTTCCTCATCATGATGTTATCACATGAAAATTTATGGATGGTCCTATGAGGCGGACTTAGATTCAGTAGCCTGATATTTCCCAGATGCATTATGAACATCATTTATATTTTATAAAGCATATCCTATTTTTTATATTAGTCAGTCCTTTTGTTTTTGTTAAAGTCTATTGAGAAAAGCATATCAGACTTTCCCCTGTACTTGGAAACAATCCCAGGGCCCTGGGCTGCATGATCCCTGAGCTGAGAGTGTGCCGTCCTTGTGTTCCACAGAACAGCACACAGAAGCTGAACACGGAAACTGTGGGCTGCACAAGACAGTGAGAGTCCAGTGAGGGTCCTCATCCGTGACCCAATAGGCAGCATGTTTCTTGCCAAGGTGATGTATCTGGGTCCATATTTTATTTTTGGATCCATATTTGTTCTGGAAATCACCAAAGGCACCATGAAGAGACAGTCTGTGTACTGTGGGAGCAGACCCAGTTCTACATTCACAGTGTTTTCTCGGAGGGCACCATGTCTGCAGAAGTCAGGGACCAGAGCAAATAGGCTACAGGGCTGTTTGTTGTCCTTTGGCCAATTCATTATTAGCGACACAAATTTTGTATTATTTTATTCACTGAGCTACTTCTTTTCTCTTTTTATTCTTTTGCCATATATATTTTCTTTTCATGGTTTTTTAAGTATTAAAGAGAATCCGTGTCATAAAATATTCCATTTGACCAAAGATTACCTTGAAATGAAGGAAACTGAAAACAATAATGCAGGAATACTCTATCGTTTTTTTTTTTTTTTTTTTTTTTTTTTTTTTTTTTTTTTTTTTTTTTTTTTTTTTTTTTTTTTTTTTTTTTTTTTTTTTTTGCATAATAACAGAGTGTGTAAACTTTCTTCTGTGGAGTAGCTATCCTACACAAGCACCACCAGGAAGAAGAGAGTATTTTAATTGCTAGAGACACTGGTATTGCTTTGAAGACCATAAAAGATTTAGCCTGTTTCAAAAATTTGAATGTAGTAAGTTTTGTTTTCCATTAATTTCACTCATACACTTATCTTGACACTACTTAGAAGCCTGAATACCTCTTTTTCCTTATTCACAGTATATCCTTTTTTGTTAAGATGATGAAGAAACCCTACAGTCATTTGCTAGGGTTTGCAATTCTTTTCTCCAAAGACCTATCTATAGATGTGTGATAGCTTTTTCCTCCGAACTTCTCTTTGGTTTAGTTTATAGGTCCCATATATTAAACATAAGAATGAAAAAGATAAATTATTTTTCCACATCTAATCTATATTTATGGTGATGTGTTACTTAATGACAAGGAGACACTCTGAGAAATATGTTAGTGGGCAGTTTTGTCACTGGGCAAACACCACTGCATGACTCCTCCGTTTGGATGGTGGACGTCAGCCACTTGACCCAGCCTTTTGATTCAAATCTGAGATGTCCAAGGGTGCTTCTGGTGCTGGTCAGTGCCAGCATAACACAGCTAATGATGATCGTTAGCCTTAGCTATAATAAGTGGACAGAGAACACTCCAAAATAATAATTAAACATATTGCAAATACAAAAACTGGTAGGTTAAGCTAATATTATCATGGTCAAGTACAATGCCTCGTGCATAATTAGACACCTCAAAGTTTTACAAAACAGCACACATTGGGTACAATCACATGAGGGTTACCACAAATTTATATTAGATATATACTTTTTAAATGCAAAATTCTTAAGTTCTTTGTTGCCAGTAGAAATGAGTGTCTCCTGATAGTCTATTAAGTCATAAATTTGTATCATCTACTGTCTCTCTATAGTATGAATTATGATTACTTTACATGGTATAGTTCAGTACAGATGGTGTGGACATCACTTTGCAAAAACTTTTTAAAATGGTAGTTTCCTATGTAAAGAATTTTGTCTTCCAACATTTTTGCTCTTCCTATGATTATTTTCAATTTTTATTAAATTATGGTTTTTGAAATATGTAGCCTCTTACCCTTCTCTGCTGATCATTTAAATCAGTTTTATTTTTTTTTTGGTAGGTATTTCATAACAAAGACATTTTAAAAAATCACTTAAAGTAGGTAAAGTTCATAGACACTATGAAAATCTTGGGGGCTTGGGGGATAGCTCAGTAGAATAAACACTTACCTTGCATGTTCAAGGGCCTGAGTTCAATCCCGGGTTCCACCAAATGAAAAAAAAAAAAAGAAAAGAATAAAGAAAATCTTCATTTTTAAATTTAGTAGGTTTCCATTTCTTATGATTCAGCATCAACATTAAATAAATGGATAATAACTTGCAAATAAACTAGTAAAAATAGCAATTAACTAATTGATTATGAAAATTGAATGACAATATATATTTAAATTATTCATGTTACCCCTTAATATTTTTGTATATACTTAAATTTACTAAATCATTTATTTTGCAATTGCACTTCTGCTCACAATTATATCTCTACTGGAGGGAAATACATAGTAATGCTATTTTAGTACATTAAAAATTTTGTTGCTGCAGTGTCATAAATTTCATCTGTTTCCATTAGACCTTTTAGCTATCATACATTTAAACACACACACACACACACACACACACACACACACATACAAACACACACGCTACCAACTTTATAAAAAGTAAAGCTTATTTAAAATAATGAAGTGATTAACCTTTTATCCATTATTCAGCTTGAGAAATTTATATCATATTTGATGTTCTCATCATATATCTACTCCTTTACAAATGTATCTTCCTTTTTTCCCCAAATATTAATATCTTCAATGTCATTTATTCTAACAGCTTTCTATACTTGCATTACATGTGCCTCATATCCTTATATACGTGTGTGTGTGGTTTTACAGAGTTGTATATCCCATAATTTAAAACCTTAAAATCTATTTTTAATTTTTATACAAGCAATCACAACATATGTATCTGCTACTTGTCCCTTTCTCAGAGCATGTTTAGATGGGCATGCTTTGTTTTGTTTATTTATTTATTTTTTGAATTTAGGGCACGGTATACAGGGTGTATAGGCTCATACTACACAGATCGGACTCGCGGTGATTCTCCTGTTTTCAGTCTCCCAAGTGCTGGGACTACAGGTGCTCACTACCATGCCCAGTCTAAATTGTCCTCTCAGCACCCCCTGGAGGCAGGGCTGGCAGGGCAAATTGGGGATCTAACACTCACCCTCTCCTCCCACACTCCCAACTCCACTCTGCCAAAGCAGGCGCCGGGCAGGCTTTCACACTGAGGAATGCTGATCGCCTGGTTTTGCTGGCCTTCTATTGCCTTAGTGCACTAACTTGTTCAGCCTAGTTTTTTAAAGTGCTTTTAAAATTTTTCCGAATCATGACAAATTTCTTTGTGAGTCAGTGGTGACTGTTTACCTGTCAATGTATTTTATGCATTAAAGCTGAGTAGTTCTCTTAGTCCATATTTCTGCTAATATTAAACAATGTTAAATTTGCATTTATATCATTCTAACCAGCCCAAAGCTGATACTTTATTATGATTTACATTTTCATTTTTTATGACAAATGAGCATTATAATCTTCTCAAAATATAAAGGCCATTATTGGGTCTTTTGTGAAATTTTGTGGTCATAAAAAACTTTTAGCCCAAGTTCTTAAGAGTGTTCAATATTTGTATTACTATGTATTAGGCAGACAAAAAATTAAAAATAAAAACAAATTTATGCAAGAAAAGCAAAACTTATTTATATAGCATTATGAATATATGCATTACTGTTCACAAAAATGTGGCTATATACAGATCTATCTATCAATCCATCTTTCTATCTAGATATATCTATATATTTTTTCAGTATAAAATTGTTCTTCACCCATATCACCTTTTCATGTAGTTTCATTGGAGATGGGTATTCCTTTGCCATTCAAATATTGTACATGCATGAATTCAGCAAAATAATCCAACATAGTCCAGTGGGTTATCCACTCAAGTTCAATGAGAAGAAAGATTTTTATTAATAGTATTTAGATATCATGTGTACATTTTGTGCTATGAATAACTACTATGAAGACAGCAATATGCAATGTATTAAGTATTATAACTGTCCTGCGAACCTATTTTGAAACTGTCTCATTGCTATTTCTTTCTCAATAAAATTATTATTATTATTATTATTATTATTATTATTATTATTATTATTATTATTATTATTTTGTGTGTATGGAACTGGAGATTGAACTCAGGCTCTTGTGCTTGCCAGGCATGTGCCTATTCTACTAAGTGATCTTCCCAGACCCCATAAAACTAATTTAAAAAATGTGGTTATAGAGGTGAATAGAACTTAAATATAGTCTCATGAGTACAAAGAGGAGATGTCATGGTTCTAAGGTGTGTGCTAGTGCAAGTTAGTGAGTCTAGTGATAAGCCAGTCATCTTGGGAACGATGGAAGCTACTTCCTCTTAACATATCTGTTTAATATGCATTCAAAGCTAGGATTCATTTATTTATATTTGCCTTGTTTGACTTTTAGTTAGTATTGTCCACAGAACCTCACAAGGGTGGCCGTTGAGTGAGAGCCCCAGGCCCACCATGTCGGAGAGACAGTTCCCAGTGGTCCCAAGTCCATCTCGTGGCCCAAGTCTTTAATGGTATATGCTGCAGGGTACTAAACAGCTTTTCTTCTGGATGGTTAACAACCTAAGTTCACAGATCAATGCTGGAGAAATAGAAGAACTACAAGGACAGCCAACATTTTGGCCCTAGCCTTTCAAGGTCAGTGAAGACTCAGGACATAGGAGAACCTGTACTGCAACATCGTGAAACTCAGTTCAGCTCCAAATTTTCTGAACAAGGAGATTATGGAGAGTCACATGAAGAGAAAACTTTCTCTCAGACTCTCACAGAGAGCAAACCGGTCAAGCATTGGTCATGACTCATCACATGGATGACACAAAGGATCTACAGAATAAGGTACAGGACTACAAGATAAACCCTGAGGGGACTTCACTAACCTCATAAGAAACATAAAGTACATGTGTTGCTATATAAGTCTTGCTCTATCTAGGTCTAAACCATCCAGCTGTAAATGGCTATAGTCGACAACTTCTTTGGATAACTCACCATTGTTGTGGAATGCTGGACTGTGTTGGATTGTGTTGTTGAGTTCAGGCACCTAAATTAGTTGAATGACAATGGAGTGCCCACCTTTGACAGGTGTAGACAAAGGAAGGGGTATAGAAAGGAAGAATCATGATGTGTGTATGTATAGACAGTACAGTTGGGATAGATAACACTGTGCTTGTACATAATCCTATGAGAGGCAAGATTTACACTAATGGTGGTTGGACAGTATATTATGTCAGCTTCTAGTACTATGGACAACCACTAGGAAAATAACAAGGTAAAAAGTATTAATTATTGAATCTTTGATGTAATTCAGGTATAAAAAATAAGATACACAAAGAGCTACACTCTATATACTGATAAAAGACATATGGTATATTAATGTCTGTAAGTATAATATAATGTATGCACCGTCTATGATACCAAAACATTATGAAAATGGTTTGCCAATGTATTAATTTATCAAATCCATCTTTTCAAGGTATCTTTAAACTGTCTCATTGATATTTGCACTTCAATAAAAAAATAAATAAATAAAATAATTTGAGTGACTGAAAGTGGTAAGCAAGGACAGTACTCCCTCTTATAACATCTGAAGAAATCTTCCCATTAGGAGACTTTCCCAGAAGAGAACTGAATGACTAACATGGAAAATCAGTGACTACTTTACCTAAAGAAGACAAACTTGGCAGTGAGGCAGAGAAATGGACAGCATGGCTCAATGGGCCCTTATCATAGAGACACTGACTACAGTGAATTGTTGGTGGTGTTAGATGAGAAGGTGACATTAGCAAAACGGTAAAGGAAGAAAGTTACTTTCGCAAAACAAAATAATTCCTTGCTATTCTTCTGTTGGAATATGGTCAGTGTTAATAGGACTGCAATGAATCAAAGAAATAGTGGTTGCTGAGGCTTGTAGAATTAAAATGAAGCACATATAGGTAATTTAAGAAGAAAAATGCTTAAGAAACACATTGTGACATTTAAAATGGAAAAGTGTGAATCATGATGGCTTCTTAATCACTAATTCTAATAAATATTCATTAACTAATTTTAAAATTTGCAAGTGTTAATAGTTTCTAAAAATCCAAGCTCCACTTCTTTTCTTCATAAATTCAATTTCAGTCGCAGTATCTTTTGAACCATATTACAAAGAATACACAAGTTTTAATGACTTCACATTAAACTTAAATATATAGTATTATGGTGGCTTGAGGAGAATGACTCTAAATGTAATGTGTTTAGCATAGTTTTTATATCTTTACACTTTAGTACAATTTTTAAATTTAACTTTTATTTTATTAGTGTAGTTTGCAATCATTCTGCACAGTGAATTACCTGTACATATTACAGCTTGTTCTTTTTATTTTTTTTTTAAATTATCTTTCCCTTTTTCTACCTCCTCCCTCCCCTGGTTCCCCATCACCTTTTTTGTATATATTGATATTCTTTGTCTTAATTCGAGTTATGAAATATCATGTTGACACTGATGAGGCTCATTAAGGTCCTGTACATGATGCATTTCTATTCCTCTCATTTTCCCTTCCTATCCTCCTCACACCTTGTACTCATTCCCTTGGTCCACTCTGCTCTTGGACACAGAAACCAAATATGATGAAGTTGCTACAACTGAGGATATAAACAACTTCTCTGTAAAAGAAATTGTTTAGAACAAAAAAGAAAAAGCCACCCAAATAGCTCAATGGATTGAAGTAACGAAAGCAGGCACAGGTTTGATCCCAGAGGGCCTGGTTTGCTGGATCCTCCCCAGGGGCATGCCGAAAAGATAATTGAGACTGGGCACGGCTGTGCACGTCTGAAATCCCAGCTCTTGGGAGGCTGGAAGCAGACAGATCCCTATGAGTCTGACCGAGTAGTGAGACCTTGAGCACCCTGCAGATCCTTCCCTAAAATAAAATAAAATAAAATAAAATAACATAAAATAAGAACAAAAAAGAAATTTGGGTTGGCCAGATAGGTCAGTGGATTAAAGCACCTATTTAGGCAGATACAAGGACCAGGATTTGATCCTCGGCCTGCCCTGTTGACTCTGCCCCTGGGGCACACTGAGACGGTGAATGAGAGTGGACATTATGGTGCCTGCCTATAGTCCCAGCATTTGGGATGCTGAAAACTGGAGAATCACTACAAGTCTGATTTGTACAGAGACACCCATATAAAAGAAATTTGGGGCCAGGGAGATGGCTCAGTGGAATAAACGCTTCCCTGGAAAGCTCAAGGGCCTAAGTTCAAGCCCCAGTTCCACAAAAAAAAAGAAAAGAAAGAGATTTGTACAAATTGTGTTTCTGGACCTCAAATTTCAAAGATTATGGGCACAGTGCATGATAAAGGATAAGTTTCAGTTTACTACACATTCTTAAGAAGAAAATAAACCATATATTGCTATATACAATACATATATACTAACATACATATACATATATATATATATACATGTACATATGTACATACATATTACATATATTTTATCATGCTCTGATCCACTTTGTAACATCTAAATGGTTGTATTACTTTTAATTGAGAAGCAATTTTTCTGTAAGCAAAAATTGTCCTGTTCCACTGGTTACCACAGTGTATCATACTGAACTGTCAGAGCAGAGCTAGAACTAAAGCTTGAAGATGATCAAGTATTCCTCAAGCCCTACAACAGAGAAATACCATTTTTAAGGGACTAGATACTAAAGAGTTACTGCTCTCAAAGCAAAACTTGGCTTTAAATTAAAGGGCTCTTTTTCAATGCACAAAATTGGTAAATGAAAACATAATTGAGATTTTTAACTTCTCTGTCCTAATTTCACGAAATACAAAAGGAAAATGTTTAGGTGATAAAGTACCATTATTCAGCAAGCAAAACACTATAAATACAAATGGACTTACAGGTGAATCTTTATAAAAAGATACTATTGTATAAGGAGCTTTGTTAATTTTATGAGCCAGTAAATCAAGAAGATGTGTGACATAAGTTGTTACTACTTTAAGAATAATTTTGGTTTCACAGATATGGATGATATTTTATTTGTAAGGTATTTAGTATGTAGGGTCTCACTACATAGATCAGACACACAGTGATCCTCCTGTTTTCAGACTCCCAAGAACTGGGATTATAGGCACGCCGCAGTGCATCACCACACCCAGTCTCAATCCACATCTGAGGATGGCCGAAAGGCAGGACCGGCAAAGCACACTGTGGATCAAACCTCGGTCCCTGAGCCACCTAAACAGGCAGCTTAATCCACTCAGCTATCTGGCTGGCCCTGATATGGATTTTAATTCTTCTGTTTAGTTGCTACATTAATTTGGATGAGGTATGATTCTTTTCTTTTTTTTTTCCTGCAGTACCAGGAATTGAACTCTGGATCTTGTGCTTGCCAGGCAGATGCCTATGCCACTAAGCTAGTCTGTGGCCTGAGGCATAATTCTTGTACTTAGTAGTTAAATTGATTTTGATGAATTATAATTCTTGTGATTAGTTACTGCATTAATTTGGATAACTTGATTAGTGAATGTGATAATTATACGCATTGGGTCTGATTAAAAGCCTTCTTTGAAAATATCCTTACTTTATCTTAGAGCTTTTTCAACATTTGAAATAAATTATACATGTTCCTTGTGTTATTTGGCAGTCAAAACATCTTGAAGTTGAAATATTCTAGAAAAAATGAATTTAATATATCAAACCTATCACACATTGAAGATTACCCACTCACTGCACTTCCAAGTACCCACTGCTTAGAGTGGTTATGTGCAGCTGATAGGCATGGTGAGAGAGGGCTGCACTGCAACCCCGGTCCTAATAATGCTCAAAAGGTGAAACACAAATTACAGTTTTTACTGATCCTGCATTGCTTTTGCACACTGTAGAATGAAAACATTAAACAATGGAATCTCTGAAAATTAAGCAGTTTCTCTCCCTCTCAAAATATATTTTAAGTCTAAAAATTTTCTATATCAATTAAAAATAATGTGGGTAGTATGATAAAATAACTTTCCATTCTTAGAAGAGATTCATTGGTCTTTTAGAAATACATTGTTCCCTTTGGTTTTTGGTTTTATTTTATTATTATTTTTTTTTTCGGTACTGAGGATCAAACTCAGAACCTTGCAACCCCAGCCCTTGAGTAGTGTGATAAAGAAAAACTTCTAGAAAAATATTTCATACTCTATATAACAAATAGCAAAGAACAATATAGAAGGATATTAAAAACTTGAATACACAAATTTATATGTCAATATGTATTTCTGGAGTTAATAATTATGGTAAGCATAGTCCTGCAATATTGTGAATATTTATATACAAGTGTTTTTTTTACCCAACTTGTAGAATGCCTGTAAAACAAATTTTTTAAAGCAGAAACACATAAAAAATACATAAGTACATTATAAAAATCTTTATTTTTAAACTACCTCACATTGTTAAATGAGGCATAAATTAATATCACCACAAATAGAATTCGACAGTAATCATATATGTTATTGCTGAAATACCTAAAATCATAAAGCTCTTCTCTAACACAACTTTTCATTTACTGAGATTGTAATACCACCTCACACAAGAGACATGTCAGGTTTTTATTAGTAAAATCAGGACAATTATAATTATTATAATTGCTTTATTTGTTTCAAAAAATAATAACATTCAAATTTTTATACAAAATATCAATAAAATTGAAGGTATTTTAAAATATTTTTATTTTTAAAACTTTCAAATAACATTACTGATATCATTTTGCTGAGATACTCAATACTCAGGCTTGAAAATCCTTGCAATCCTTTTGTGTTGGATTAAGCTTTGAGCAATTTGTAACACCCAACTCAAGTGAACCAGTGAATGCTGGGAGCAGAAGAACCACCTGAGAGTTGTTGTAACAGCATAAAAGAGGAACTGAAGAAAATGCTGTGCTAATTTCTCCTGGAGAAGCTTGTCCCCAGGTTTTCCTGCTATGAGCTCAGGTGTTCTCACCCTGGGAGGACCGTGGGATCCTCCCTGGCACTAAGGCGCCTGTGGTTCTCCTTGGGGGACCTCTGGTCCTTACCTTGGGCATCACTTCCTAGGTCCAGTAGAGATTGCTCAGCCTGGTGACATAGATCCTTTATCCCACTGGCACAGACTTTCTAACTTCCACTCCAGACCTTTAGGTCTCCTTTGCTACAGACTTGCATGGGGCATTGTGCTGGACTCTAAGTTCCCAGAGAAACTCATACAAGATATTGCCATGGGATCTAGGCCACAGCTACATTTTTTGAGTCTCTGGACAGATTTCTTACACTCTTGTACATTTGAATTTTTGAGAGAAATACAAAATAATCTTATAAATTATGTGTTCTATTTTAAATCTCTTCCCTTGCAAATGCTAAGCACAACATTTTTAGAAACAAAAGAACCCATGGATATTAAGACCAAACTCAAATATGTCCAACAACAAAGTAAAACAAATCAGAAAAATGGTTGGTGAATAGATCAAGAGACTAAGTACTTTCTTAGGCAAGTGCAGGGACCCTCGGGGATCCATCCCCTGTACCACAGGCCAGCCATGCCGGTTTCATCTCCCCGGCACACTGAGCCAGCCCACCAAGACTAGCATGGTGGTGCATGCCTGAACTCCCTGGCAGCTTTACTTAAATTGTCAAAATTCGGAGGCAACATAGATGCTCTTCAGTAGGTAAATAGATAATGAAATCATGACAATCTATGAATTAGAATACAATTTATTCATTTAAAAAATATCTACCATGGATTAAAGCACCTGCAAGCCAGTGCAGTGGTTGAAAATTCGATCTCCGCATGCTGAGACAGCAAATGGGAATGGGCGGGGTGGTGCAGCTCTGTAATCCCAGCTCTTGGGAAGCTGTAAGCAGGTGCATCACTATGAGTCCAATCTAGCAGTGAGACTCTGAACACCCTGTAGACCCTTCCCTAAAGTAAATAAATAAACAAATGAAAAATATCTACCAGATTGCAGAAAGACATGCGGGGACTTTGCATGTACTTTAGTAAAAGCAAAAAATCTAGTCTGAATGGTTACATAGTGTATAATACTAGGACTGTCATCTTCAAAAGGCAAAAGTACCAGTGAAAGCCAGTGTTTGCTTGTTAGGGCAAAGAAATAAAAGTCCTGTACTTAATGTTTAAAAATAATACATAAATTATTTGGTCTGTGTGCCATCATTACTGGTCAGAAAAGAGGAAAATAAGGAGTTGGGCTTTATTTTCCTTTTACATTCTGCTGTCCTCCATGGCACATTCGTTCATAGCAGCTGCCTCATTCATTCTTCAGCTCTCAGTATTTAAACATTTTATTAACTTAAATCTTTTTTATTTTGTAAAGGACTTTGAAAAGACATATTGCATACTGGTTTATAGGCACCATGCTCTGTAGGCCTGTAGTTCTGTTAACATCTCATCTCGTCTGACAAGTTGTTCGTGTCCAGTCTTTTGTTTGTGCCTAATCTTTGTTGAAATATAATAGAAATGTATGAAATCATGTCTTTCCAAGAATGATGAGACTATGACTATAAAATGAATGTTTCTGGTGCCAAAATTCATACGATGCTATCTAATCCCCAAGGGGCAGGCTGGGCTTTTGGTAGCCAACATGTCCATGAGGTTGGGGGACTTGTTTGCATTTATATTCTGACATTAAGGGAGGACATACAGCGGGGACAGGTTGTGATGTGTGGTCCCTCAGCAAGCACAAAATCCGTTGGAGCCCTGAAATGTGTAGCTTCCAGAACAACAAACAGTGCATTTCTGGGTTTTGTTTTGTTTTTTCTTTTTCTTTTCATTCATATATCTTGTACAGGGTCTCTTTAAGCAGCTTGGACTCAGAGTGACTGCCCTGTTTTTAGCCTCACCAGTACTGGCATCACAGGCCTGAGCCAACATTTCTGGACATGCTGGCAGGCTCAATGAGCCCATGGGTGGAGCCAGCAAGGCATTTGGTGGAGAAGATGGAACTCCAGTCCCTGTGCTTGCCTAAGCAGGCACTTAGTCTGCTAAGTCATATCACTAGCCCTCATTTCTGGTTATGCATGCTTTTGTTTTGCTTTCAAAACAAAATTGAACTTAAGACCTCATGCTTGCAAAGCAGGTGCTGTGTCTCTGAGCTATATCCTCAGCACTATTGTTTATAAATTACTTTGCTGAATTTTTTTTTATAGTAGCACAACTTCTATAAGCTAAAAAAGTCATAGCATCTCTTACAAGTGGAATTTGTAGGTTAAATATAAATGGATATTATCTAATAGGATCAAGAAGCTTTGGTCTTTAATGATTCTTGAATAGAAATTAACTACATGAAAAAAAAATCTCTAAGTGACCATGTGATTTTAATAGGTCAGGAACTTTACTTCATAGTAAATAGTGAAGTGAGCTAAGTATAGTCTCATAAAGTTCTGAATAGGGCCAGGGAGATGACTCAGTAGAATAAGTGCTTCCCTGGCAAGCACAAGGGCCTGAGTTCAATCCCTGGTTCTGCCAGAAAAAAAAAAAGTCTTTAAATTGATTTCACTATAATGGGGCACTGAAAGAGTGGGCTTCCCATTGTTTTTTTAAAAATATTATTATTTAAAAATTTCAAATAATTTTTCTGACACTTTTAATCAGAATTTATTAAAGAACTTTCTAAGTAACCACTATTGTCTCTAATACAGATTTCCTTTTCTAGAAGATGTAAATTATATAGATTGCTATAACTCGTTGATCCACATTTTATAACTTTGATGAAATATTAAATAATTTAAGAGGTTTCTTCCTGTATAAATATCCTTTTTTCTTTTATTTACTTATGAACTTAGGACAGAGTATACAGGCTGTGCAGGGTCTCACTATGTAGATCAGACTCGTAGTGATTGACCTGCTTTCAGTCCCCCAAGTGCTGGGATTACAGGTGCACACCACCATGCCCAGCCTCATTCGCAGCCTCAGAATGTCCCAGGAATGGGGCTAGCATGGCATGCCCAGGATTAAACCCTGGCTGCTATGCTAAGCTGAAATAGTCTCTTTAGTCTGCTGAGCTATCTGGCTGGCCCATAAATATTCTTTTAATGTGGAGTTCATATCTTCTACTTTACCAAGACAAACAACTGAAAATATGTGCCTCTGTGACAGTTTCCAAAGATTTCCCTTCTATTTTTCTTAAATGGTAAATGTTAGAAAATAATAATAGGTTCTACATAATTTAAGTGCAAAATAAATTGCATACAATTTTGATATCTGATTTTTTCAAGAAGTATGAAAATACAGTGGAGCCCCAGTTGAAAACGTTTATGATTTGGGAAAAGTTTGCCTCATCTCCTGTGCATGAGATGACTGTGGTCACAGTTGTTGCTGAATGCAGTTTATGAACAAAACCAGAATTTTGCCAAACACTTGCTTTGAACCAAATTTTCTGCAAACAAAAGCTTTCATGAACCAGAATACCATTGCTTTTATAAAAACTTATGTTAATCATTATAATTATTATAAATAATTGCTTATTGAAACCAATTCAAGACAGAGAAAACAGAACATTAGAATGTGTCTTTGTTAATTGTATTTTTTCTCCAGTAATCTTTTAGATCAGTCAAATTAGATCTTTATTAGTGTGAGTGAAAAATTATCAATTGTAGAACCATTACATTGTTTCATTAATTATTATCAAGGTCAGATCAAGATACTGCAACAGGAAATTTGGTTTATATATTGCTCATCCCAGAAAGCAGTCTTACTGTGTGTTATTGTCACTATTTTTTTTCCTTTTTAATAATCGCTTAAGTGACTCCCAGCAAAGGAAACCTCAGATGATTGCGCTTCTATGGATGAAATAAACCCCTAGAGATGCTCTATTCTTAGCGAATCTGACCAAGCTGGACTTGTCCTAGTATATTGTCATAGTCATGTGTGCCTATCTGATTTAAAATTGAAATTAGTCTTCAGAATTATTCCTTGAGAACTGTTCTAAAATAACATACCATTCACGTCATTGCCAGCTCTTAGTTTCTACTTGAATTATCCCAGGACTTCATGTAAATTTATGTTTTATATATCTCCATATGGGGAACTGCTATTTTTTTTTAATTAGGAGTTTCTATGAACTGGTTAGTAACTATATTGGGCTGTCTTCTCTAGAAAAGTAACTTTTTGGATGGGATTTTGACATACCCTAAGGTAATCCCTCTAAACCCCAACTTTTTAAAAATTTCATACAAATGGAATTAAGAAATTTTATTAGATAACCTAAATATATGAATAGCAAACAAATTTAGAATATAGAATTTTCCACTGTTATGACAAAAACCAAGATGTATACACATTTCATATGTTGGAAGAAACAGAAACTTATTTCATTTCAGGTTTATTTATGTTGTTATTTATTTTCTCTCAAATCATGAATATAACTAATACTGCCATAATTTTAAGTTTTTTATTTCATGAGTTGCTATGCACAAATTAAAAAAAAAAGAAATTGCCAGTTCAGTGATTTTAATAGAAGTTCTGAAGGAAGCAAACTTGAATTCTAATATCAATTATGCTGTACTTGTTAATTATACAGTTCTTAGATATATTATCCAAACCTTAATTGAATAGATTTTTTTTAAACAAGAACACCTTTTATTTGACAGCACACACAGTCAGCAGGTGGCCACAACTATGTATGATTCATTAAAATCACATATAACCAAGGTACAAAAGCACTACTGATTATTGATCTAGAGAAATTACATGAAAAATTCAAACATGCACAGTAAAGACAGCACAGTACGCACAGGACCAAGCTCTTACAGCCGTGCACGAGCTGCTCCATCCGTTCTATATGCAGCTTCTGATTTTAGAATGGCGCTTCTTTTACTTGGTAACGATAAAAACTTCCAAAAGCGTGACTAGGAGAGAGTAAAATGTGTATCTTTATATATTTTGCTTGCCAACTAGTAGAATCCTACAAAAAACGAGCATTTACAAAATACTGGAAAAAAGCTTTTAAAAGGTGTTCTGAGAGGTTCGTAAAATCACCCCCAACTTTTTGTGCCAGTTTATGCTCCCTTGTTCCCTACAGTTTCAGTGATCTGTGCCTCTTGGGCTTCAGTTTCACCGTTTTCATGCAGTGTGATACCTTCCGCGCCAGCCTCCTGCCTCTCTTCCCTTTTGCCTTTAGAGCCTGACTTATTCTTTGGTCCAGGTTCTTTTTTGGTAGATGTTTTTCTCATTTAGGCACAGGTTTCGGTGGAGTAGGTTTCATGGGCAATCTGGCAGACTGTCTCTCGGTTCCTATTTAGTTACTTTTACCCGACTTTGCCTCCTGTATTCTCTGAAGACTTCCTCTTCTGCTTAATAACCGGCAGGTTGATGGAAAACGAAGTGACTGGCTGGGACTGTGGGCCCTGGACCAATTTAACAATTTTAAAAATACATTTAAACTATATAATATTTTTTTTCTTTTTTTTTTTTCCCAAATTGGGGATTGAACTCAGAACCTTGTGCTTGCCAGGGAAGTGTTTATTCTACTGAGCCATCTACCTGACCCCAACATAAAATATATTAAGGTGGGTAATATTTTACTTTTCTTAATGTATTAAAGTTGTTAGTGAATAAGACATGGCCAGTGTTCAGTTGTCAAAGTAGTAGTTGCTACTATTTTTATTGTAGTATAGAAGACTACAATTGAGCAAATTTATTCTATTTAATTCCAAAGAAAGATGTTCTAAAAACTGAATTTTCATAAGATTTGCCTGTAGGTAGCTACTTCAAAGTTACATCAGACAAAATGTTTAGCAATTAAAAATAAAAGAAAACAAACAAACAAGGAATTATAAAGTGGATGCAAAACTCTATAGAAAAATAATAATCTCTTTTTTCCCCTCTAGTTTGCTTTCCATTAGAACAAATTTAGAGAGAATAAATAAGGGTATTAACTGTTATCTACTGAACATTTACTAATTCGGATACTTTAGGGGAGTAGGTTGACTAAAATGCTTTATGAAAACTTGTATTATCCATTGGGGAAGAATGAACTTCAATGTTAAAAATGAACCATGATTTTAAATCTTTCTTTCTGAGAATAAAAGATTGGGGACTTACATAATGAAAGAAACAATATTTTGTATTTATACTATGAAAATACATATGAATGTGAAAAATAAAGTAGCAATTTATGTAAAAAGGCGAAAAATTTATAAGATCTGAAGAGAAACCAGAGCATAGTAATTTATGTAAAATGACTGTAAAATTTAATGATTAGGCCGTGGGATGAGATGCAAGTCACAGCATAGGAAATATGAAAAGAAGCCACACTAGAAAGAGGGAAGTGGGAAGAACATAAAGTGGAAGACAGCAGAGAACAGTGGCTGATCATTCACTTAATCCCTTCTTTCCTTTGCAATGATTCCCCTAGTGCCAAGTAGCAATCCATTTCTAAAGGAATAAGGCAACACCTGTATGGACTGAGGGCCCAAACTGCAGCCCAAGTCCACGTACTCATTGCTAGATGCCGACTCTACAATTCAACCTGAGTACTGAGGTTTTAGTTTACCAAAAGCAACACATACGTTATCCTATTTTTGTCTTAAAAGTACAGTAACAGAGTGTACAAAGAGAGAAACAGCTCTTAATTGAAAAGCAAAAGCTGGTAAGGTTTTGTACAACAAATGTGATGTATGCTGTAGCATCTATGTTGATAGTTTGTCACACCTTGGCTGGGGTGACGTGGCTTGTGTACCCGCAGAGAGGGCTCTGTGTGCCTGCTGTGGCACATGTGCCACAGGTTTGCCATCACTGCTCTACTTTGCTACATGAGTTGCTACATTGCCCACTGTGGCCACTGAACTCTCCAAGGACATCTTGCTTAATGAGCAGAATTCCTGTAAACCCAGCACAAATGCATAATGGATGTGCAAAGATCCTGAAATTTGAGTGTTGTCATAGAATCGGAGAAGGGAATGTCAAGAACATCAGATGTGTGGGACTAAACCCAACATCAGCTTTCATTTTCCTGAGATCCAGAAAGGCAAAGAAATCCTCCCACATTTTCTCATTTTTCTCTCTCCAAAGGTAATTTACAAACTTAAGGAAATTTGACATTTGGATAAATGCTAGTGAAAGAGAAATTGGAAGACGTCAATTTGAGCTCCTTGTCTAACACAGTCAAGTGACTGTTTTCGCAAGTTGTGTGGTAAAACATATTAATTGCAAAATCTCTTCTTTCCAGATTTCTAAATAAGGGAGATAGACCTTTTTATCTCAGATATGAAAGGTCTCTGAAATCAGATGTTTACAGAAAGTACAAATTGTACCATGCAGTACCTCCTACAAATTCCCAGGTAAAACCCTACTAACTAGCAGGATTCTTAAAGTCTACCATCTGCCTGTTCTTCCTGCCTTTACTTGCAACTGAGTCTGATCAGAACATTACAAAGAGTCAACACATGTACAATTCCTTTATTTGTGTATGAAGATATCTACTTATAGCACTCACGTTCTATAATATTTGTAACATTAGAGTATTGTATGATATAAAGTCCAGAGCTATGCTCTAGAAATCAGGCTCAAATACTAGAAAAGTAGAGAAGAATCTTATATATTTATCTGCAGCTGAGTTTTCAGAATGTGTCACATTATTTTTATAGTTATTTATTTTGTGCAGTGGAGCCTTATGAAATCTAGTTTCAAGACTTTAGACAGAACAGATAGGCACGTTAAAAAGATAGTGAGACACAACCTTCCAGTAAACAATCTATAAACAAACAAATAAAAACTTGAAATTAGATAAAAATCAAATAGAAAATTCAAATAGCAAATAAAAAATGTTGGAAATAATTCAACAAACACAAAAATTATGATGTATCATGTCAACATAGTTGTAGAAAATTTCAATGAAATAAGTGTTTCTTTTTCTTCTAAGGACTGCTGCTCAATGAAAAGATAGTAATAGTTGGTAAGAGAATATTATATAGTACCACTTTGTTCTTCTACTGTGTGTGTTCAGGCACAGCTATGTGATGTTACAAAGTTCACCCAAGGCTTAGTGAGTAGTATTTGCTTCTAAGCCAGTAGAACTAAAGGACTGGTGTAGCAGAAGAGATCTTGAATAAATAGCCATAACACATAATCTTTATTTTTTAGTTTGTTTTTACATCATGTATCCACAGAAAGAAAAAAGGGAGCATAAACACAAAAGCCCTCAAGCAAGTAAGCATAGTTTAATGAAAAGCAAATTGTATCAAGTGCAATCCTCAGCATTTATTCTGGGCAGAAAAAAAAATTGTGCACCTTCAAAATGATTCTACTGTTCACTCCAGACAATATAAACTAGGCCATCCACTCTTCAAAAGTAAATTTAGGCACAATAGACTTTTAAATCATTTAGTGAAGCAAACAAAACCCCACGCATAAAATAGCCCCAAACTGGAAGTAGGCTGAAAGTCTACTGCAGTAGCAGAAAGCAGGAGGATTTTCAGGACTCACAAATCCTAATAGAAAGAACATGGTTGTATACACACAGCTGTGTTGTTTTCATCAAACCCAGTGGAAATTCCTTAGTTGTACAACTATGAATGAGCTTTTTCTGATGAGTTGACCCTACGTTCTACATCATTCAATGCAGGCATTTATAAGAAATAGCTCCAGCTCCCTTTCACTTACATTAGCCAACAAGGCAAGATCGAGTTCCCATAAGTGGCCTGTCTGGCCCTCACAGATTTTACACGTCTGGTTTCCCAAACACTACATGAACTCAAATTTATTTTTCTTTATCTATACATTGTAGACTAAATGTATCAAAATATGCCACCCAAAATATGGCATTTTGGTATAAGGACATTTTTAAGAAAAAGGTACTCAAAAATAGAAGTGAGGAAAAACTGTTGCAAGGGCAGGACCATCAGATTCACCTGTTCCTTTCTGAAAGTGGGAGATAAGACGACCAAATGCAGGATGAAGGAAGGAAACACTCTCATGGAGAGGAAATCAAGACTGAGAAGGCTCTGTACAAGCAGACCTTGTAAAATTATTCTTCTCATGAATCAGTCTTCCCTGTAGTTTAGTTACTGACCTAGGAAAGACTGAGTAACTTAATAAGAAAACTTTACTCCATATAGTTCTATAGAGTCCAAGAAGAAGGAAAATGAATCCAGGGGCATTCTATTCCTGAGCTACATCTCTGTAATTTTTACATTTTTTTATAATACAGTCTCTTTAGCTGAGATTGACCTAGAACTTTGCATTCTCCTGCCTCAGCTTCCAGAATACCTGGGGTTAACAAGAACAAGTCCTAAGTTTTGCTAGTTAAAGGCAGCTATTTCTGCTATGAAAGAAGCCCCACCCTCAGGACCTCAGTTGCTTTCCAAAATACAAATGTGATCAACACATGAACCTGAGAAGTGAGTCCCCAATGCATGAACTTCTGGGGAATGTTTTCAAATGATAGATGTTAGAAGCACTACATTAATTCAGGTTTCACCACATTTTTTTGTCTTCACTTTTTTTGTGAAGATTCCAGAGCTACGTAAAATTTATAATAAATACCTTTCTATGCTTTTATCCATTTAATCTATTTTATAACAGACTCATGAAAAGTTCCAAGAGGACAAAGATAGTTATGTTTCTTACATAGGACAAGAAAACATAAATCAAAATTTAGGGAAATGTTTAAAAGGCTGAACTTTGAAAAGAACCACTATAAAGTGGGCCCTTGGCCACAAATAAGTAGGTTTATTATATTCATTGTATTTAAGAAACAAAAACTGGCAAGCCTGCCCTATTAAATAAAGTAGACAAGAAAATTAAAAAATGCACCAGAGATAATTATTTATTCTGAGGAAATTTTTTTCTGTTTTTGACAAAAAATAATTTCAGATATTTACTATCATAACAAATTATTTAGAAAAATATGGTGAATTTATGTGAGCCATACAATAGCATCTATAAATAGACATGTGCAAAGAACATCAATTTGATATTACACTGTTTTCTTAACAATTTATTTTAATAATACTTAGGGCAATTATACCCAGAAGACAGCACCCAAAGGCATTAGTTAAACAAATTCATTTTATTTGATTGTATTTTGGTGGAGAGGGGTCTACAGGGTGTTCAAGGTCTCACTACTAGATTAGACTCATAGTGATTCTCCTGTTTACAGCCTCGCAACAGCTGGGATTACAGGCATGTGCCACCAGGCCCAGCCTCAACTGCCTTCTCAGTACATCCCGGGTGCAGGGCTGGGATGGAACCTGTGGCTTCTGCTCCTGGTTTCAGGGCTTTCATCCGCTGAGCTATTTGGCTAGCCCAACAAATTCATTTTAATCTTGAACTTAGCTCACCACACGTCAGTGTGTAGCCCTTTTCTCTGAGTTCGTCAGTCCACGTGTGCATTACATACAGTTGCACTCCACTGGGGGAGGTGGAGCATGTACATGAAGCGTCTTACATCCACTCTTCAACCGTTCTCCTTCATTCCTTCTCCCCTCATAGTCACACACTCTCAATGAGACAATTTTCCCTTCTACTTCAGATGAAAGAACAAAGTGATACATAGCAACGTGTATATGAGAGTGGCTGGTACACTGTGTATTGCTTGTACTACTTCAACCAATTCTCGGATGAATGAGTACAGAACAGGAGGATTATAGAAAACATAGTCTTCAAGAGTTTTGAATTGAAGTAAGAAAATTACTGATAGTTTTGTTTATTGCAATTCTTTCTTAATCCACCTGTTCTTGCATGATTTCAGCTTTAGCCTATTTCTAATTGAATTAATTCAGGTTGAAAGAATTTTAAGCAATATAATTAAAAAGGTATAATAAATCTGTCTTTAAATAAGCAATTTATAATATTCCACTAACAAAAAGTTTAAGACTCAGTATTTAAAACATCTGTTATATTTCATATTGCAAAATACATTTGATATATTTAACATTTGGCCATCTTTAAGTAATCTTATCTATAGCATAAAGTAGAGGAAAATCTAAGTCAAACATTACACAGATGACAGCATTTAGCATAATTAACTTCAATACATTAATAATTATTAAGAATACATATGTTTTAAAAGGATATTATTAATTTTATTCTTTGCAAATTCAGTATTTTCTAAGTTTATGAATAATTCATTTATGCAAATGAGATCTTGTGCTAATAGACAAAAGACTATTAAATATATGATCAGTGAATGATAATGTGGTTCTCATTTTTTAACACATTAGTCTCTAAACTTCTTGAAATAATTTTCTTTATGATTTAAAATTGAATATGCATTGGGTCATTTTTTGGATTATATTATTATCTAAAGTTTGATGACTTATATAGGCAATATTAGTTCTCCTTCTACAAAATAGATGGAGTTTTGGCCTTTTTTCTGTCTTTTCTATAGTTGTTTTTTAATTGAGTTTTATTTTTTGTTTTTGGTCCCAAGGACTGAATCAAGGGCTTCCAGCTTGCTAGGCAAGCATTCTATCATTGAGCTAAGTTCCCAATCCCTGAATGGAATTTAGGGTCTAAAGAAAAACCACATAGTAATTTCATTTTATTATGTTTGCTTATTGATGAAATACTAAGCATTTTGCAGTAATGTCTAATTTCTAAACAGCCAAATTTCTGAATATAATGAACATTGGCTCTAATAATTTTATAATTCAATAAGATAGCCATGAAGATTCATTTTTGTTATTATGTTTTAATTTTATTTATTTGGTATAGGGTCTCACTATGCAGCTCAGACTCGTAGTGACTCTTCTGTTTCAACCTCCCCAGCACTGGGATTGCAGGCATGTGCCACCATGTGGCACTCAGTGGTCGGCTCAATGTGTCTAGTGGCAGACCCTGCATAACATGTGGGGAATCGAGCTCTATTCTCTGAACTTGCCTAAGCAGGCACCTAATCTGCTGAGCTATCTCTAAGTCCCATAAAATTCATTTTTTGCAGTAGCAGGGAATGAACTTGGGACTTTGTGCTGACCAGGCAAGTATTTATGCCACTGAGCTCTCTCCCTGGCCAGAAGATCTATTCTTAAAATGAATCTCATTGAAAACAATAGTTTTTGTGTCTCTAAAGAGACAGTTTAGAATCTAATAAAATAGTGATTAAGGTTTTTTTAAACATCTTACATTTCAATTGTTCTAAACAGAGAAAATAAACAAGTTATTTTCAAATCATTGAAGTTAAACTTAAAAATCTTTTAATTAGTGACCTTTTGTGCATATATATATATATATATATACATATATATATATATATATATATATATGTATATATATACGTATATATACATACAGACAATCCTGTGTCTTCGCCTCCTCCCTGGATGAATGAACTCGGCTCCCTTGTTTCCACTTTAGCCCAAGGAAACCAAGGCGCGATTCCAGGAAGCTCCTCCACAAAGTACAGTAGTAGTAAAGCGGTTTCCTAAGTGTGTAACAGACATGTTTATGGGTGGTTCCTCAATATTTTGAAAAAGAAGGAAAGAGAGAAGTTTTCAAGACTTCAGTATGAATATTCTTGGTATCTAGTAAAGTATAAAAGAAGGAAGATTTTTATTTCATTTTTATAATAAACATGGAAGTAAAGAGTAAGAGAAAGTCTTACATAATATCTTACTGATATTTTCCTTGTGCCTGAGATGCAGCAGCCAATGACCCAGAGCAAGGCATTTTTCAAGAGAGAAAAAAAAAAGATATTAATGTCGAGTGTTGTTAGGTTGAGGAAGTTGAGTTCTGACATTGGATTTAGTGACACGGGAGTAATGGGTTGGTATGAGCACCGGCCTTTCAGTGCATTAATGGCAAAGCCATGGCCAAAGCTTTTCAAAAGATAATGAGAGAGGAAGAATTGGAGACAGAGAGTGAAAAATGTTAGGCAGAAAGCTAGATATCAGTGAGCCAGGAGATGCAATGCTGGATGCTGTGCAAAATGTGAAGAAGCATTTTTCTTTCTGCTGCGCTTCCTTTTCTTAATCATCAGCTATGGATCAAATTTCAGCAATCGTCTGGCTTCAACCTTTGCCCCAAGAGAATATAACCTCCTCTGAATACACCGCTAAGGTCCAGGGACCATACAAAGTATGGATCATGGGGTGAAAGCTTAGCAAAACCTCAAGGTCTCAGAAATTAAATGGAAGCATTCCTCCAGGAATAATCAGGAACCTTCTTCCCATTAAAGTTGGTCAAAACAGCCGCATTTAACTTGAAAAAGAACAGTGACCTCAGCGATGGAAAGAATATTTCTTGAAGACCTACTGAATCATGAATGCACCCTCTCCTTTATTGCAGCTGCCCACCTGGCACTTGCCCCCCTTATGCTTGAAGGTAGACCACCACTCTACAGACCTTACTTTTTCTGGTCTGAAATTTTCTGCCGAAGGCCAAGAGCACCGAGAGCTTCGACATTTCCTGGCAGTAGGACTAGGAGCTCATGATGTTAGTCCCTAGCTTCCTGGTAAAAGCAAATACACAGAAGCACACATGCAAGCGCAGACACACGCCTTTTAGTTTATTTCTAAAGGAAATGGGAGAAAGCAATCATAACTCAAAGGAAAGTAGCGCCAGGAAAGGTTTGCTAAAGTAGGAGAAATAAACGACATTTTTGTATAACATTAATGAAACAGTCTGGGAGGCAGGAACTCTTCAGAATCTGCTCTATATGTGGCACTCATTTGTAAGATTTTTGTTTTTTGACTGGGGCTTCTTTGTTCTGATCAGCCAGGATTTTATTTATTTATTTATTTGTATTTGTATTTTAGGGAAAGGTCTACAGGGTGTTCAGGGTCACACTACTATATTGGACTCACAGCGTTCTGCCTGTTTGCAGCCTACCAAGAGCTGGGATTACAGGTGCCTGCCACCACGCCCATCTCAATTGCAGTCTCAGGGCACCCCAGGGATAGGGCTGGTAAGGCAGGCCTAGGGATTGAATCCCGGGGCCTGCAACTGCTTGCAGGTGCTTTAATCCACTGAGCTATTTGGACCCAAACCAGGATTTTAAAAGGCCCAAAAGGCCTGAAATCTCCCAGCAAAGCTGCCAGATTATAAAATCATTCCAGGATTCACTGCTGCGCAGGGCCTGAGTCAAGCTAGGGGATGGAGAAACGTGGGCATACAGACTGCACGTGGCTGCTCTCAGTGGCTAGTTTAGAGCAAGCCTCAGAGATCTTCTCCCTTCCTCTGTGGTTTCTGCAGACAGATGTCCACGTACTGACCACGCCCTGCAGAAGCGCTCACTCTGCCCCTCTGCTTTGCTGCCGCAGTCCTTTGTTGGCACCCCTTCAGTTGGTTTAGCTTGCGGTCAGAGCTGGCAAGAAGTGAGGGAGGCCGAGGTGAGCAGTGTGCATGTTTCCTGTCCGCTGAAGACAAACGACTCACTCTGAGGTCTACACTACACAGTGCCTGGCCGTTCCCCTCAAGAACCGAGCCGCACTGTTAAGCAAAATGTATCCCCTGACTCCTCTTTCCTGGCTTCTTCCTCCCCAGCTGCCTCTGCCTGCTCCCCTGCTACCTGTGCCCACCTCTCACATAAAGCACCAGCACTTACAACTTGTCTGCAAGCTCTATTTTGTGAAGCATCTGCTACAGCTAGTATGGCAAGATTTTAATTCCAACATTATTTACAATGACTGCAAATGAAGACAACATGTAAATAGCGCAATAGTTAAAGTTGGGGTACATTATTATTCAATCTTATGTATTTAACATGTTTTTTCAAAAAAATATAAATTATTCAGTTGAATGAAATCTAGGAATGTATGTTTTGGGGCTTATTCTACTAATTTCTCTTCTATCACAAGTAGTTTCTAAATCATTTATGTCACCTTTATAAATATATGCCTTAATTATAAAGATAAATACTGTCAACAAAGTACAAAATACAAAAAAAGGCTTATTTTGTTTTCATTGCCTATAAAACAATTGCACAAATGATTGGGTCTTAATTAGTTTCAAAGCTAAGGTAAAAATAATAAATACATTTCTAGAATGTGGCAAATAAAGATGGAGGAAAGAGCACTCAAATAATTTTGTCTTTTTATAATTCCTACGCATTATTGATCTAAGTGTACTTATATTGCATAGCAATTAAACATATTTTTGAAGATAAACCATGTATTCATATAGTTCATGGTAAGACTCATATAGTCTTTTATGCAATTTAATTGTTTGAACAAGCATCACGTTTACTTAATTACACCAGAGTCTTTACCGTTTTTTCTTTATGTGGGTGCTAATTTAAATCCATGTGTCTATGTCATTTATATTGCTTCTTTCATCTTTAATATTTTGTCCTCATCTATGCCATACACCAAATTAAAAGTTCTATGGGAGTTTTAATGCATTATTGAAATTATGACATGTTAATAAAAATTATAACATCATACTATATAAATGGATAATCTCCTATAAACATGTTTATAGTTTAACCTAACAAATTGGACAAATTATCTACTGTTTTAGTTTAATAGCTCAAGTTTATAATATCCTCAGCTGAAAATAATAAACTTTAGTTTATTACCACAGTACATAGTAGATCACAGACAGCTATTTCATCATTTTACTTAAGTCACAAATAAATTGCTTCCAAAGAGTAGCAAGAGCACTCTGACAGTGTGTCTTTACCTGGTGTTTGCGTTTAACTGGGTCTTTGAAACTCAACAAATGTATTATTCACTTAAGACCATAATGCTCCTTTGTAAAATTCATATTAAATCCATAGATAATTAGATTTGCATTACCGTTCTACAAATTTTAGCTCCATATGTATACACCATATAAAATATAATTCTCAATTAGTAAAACAATGAAAATGTTTGATAGAAATACTAAACACCTTTATTGCGGGATTTCATTAAATGCTGTAATTCATAAATGTTTTATTGTCATTTTTTTTATTCTGCAATCATTTACTAAGCAACCCTGTAAAATGTAGGTGCAATTCTGGAGTTTAATTTATAGGCGAGAATATAATAGTCCAAAGTTATTAAACTCAGTTTCGTAGGAAAAGACCTTTTGTGAAGAATTAGAAGAAAAATTTCATATCTGTGAAAGTAGAAGAGAGAGACAGAGGAAGAGAGAGAGAGTGAGAGAGAGAGAGAGACAGACAGACAGAGAGACTGAGACAGAGAGCAGAGTGACAGAGAAACAGAGACAGAGAGAGAGGTGTTATGTAGGAAATTTAGGAAAGGGGATAGGTAGTAGACAGTAGAAATACTATTTTATTTTATATTATTTTATTTTATGTATCTGGCTCAGCCCACCCTGGGGGTGGGGCTGGCACACAATGTGGTGCCAAGGATCAAACATTGGTTCCTTAGGCTTGCCCGAGCTTGCCTAAGCAGGCACTTTAGATGGTTGAGCTAGCTCACTGGTCCCTAGAACTACAATTTTAAATAAAGTGGGAAAACACACTTTTATGCAGTGAAATTTGAGCAAATCTTTGATACAAAGGAGAGAGTTAAGAATAGGAAAGAATGCTTCAGAAGAGCCAGAAAGTTGTGAGGTGAAGTTATTTGGAGTTTTTAGGGCTGGCAATGTGATCCCTGATTCTAAGTGGTGGAGACAGGAAGGAAGCAGATGCTGAATTTGAAGACAGAGTACGCTGGATTCTCTAGGAATAGCAAGGCCTTCCTGATCCATTCCGCGAGTGGTGCTGTTAGAGAAGTCACCTCACAAGATTAGTGTTTGCATTTCTTTTTTAGGTTTGATATTTAATGCTTTATTCACCCTTTTTATTTTAAAAGGGGAAAAAACAAAATAAATAGCAAAAGCAAATAATAATAAAGACAAAAACAGAGCACAATAAAACAACAACAAAAAAGTGGGCTGGCAGGGTAGCTCAGCCATTTACAGTGCCTGGGGCCTGGAGTCTTTTAGTTAAAGTCAGTGTTTCCCAGGAAGTGTCTCAAGTATCTTGGTTAAACTAGATAAGCCCCAAAGCTAGAGTCCTACAACGTGGAGCGTCCCTGAGTAGTGTCCACCTGCGTAACTACTTTAAAGTTCTTCTTCTGTACTGTCACAATGTGGAGATTGAGTACGTCTCTCCATCCAAAACTTCAAACCACTATTAAATTTAGTACATTTATAAAATTCCAACTTAATTCTATCCAATACAATGAAGAAAAACTTTCACTGCAATTTAAATTTTGATGATTGCAAGCTAAAGACTACCACAATTTATAAACCACATTTACATAGACTATCAAGAGTATGTGTATATATATATATATATATAATACATTTATACTCTTGATATATAGATGTAGGTATAGATATAGATATAGTATTAAAAACAGGAGTGAAAAACCTTAAATTGCACATATGGATTCAGTTACGTTAAAACTATATAGACTCTGTTACATGAAAACACTGTACAAAGCACTTATGTTTTGTTATCTTATTATTGAATATTAAGAGTAAAATCTTATTTTTTTAAACTTTGGAACAACTTTAATTTTACCAAAAAAGTCTGTGCATAGTTTACAGAATTTCTGTATATTCCATCCCCAGTTTTCCCTATGAATAATGTCTTCTTTTCTTTTTCCCAATTTTTTCCTGTGTCCTTTTCTGTTCTAGAATTCTGTTTATAGTAACATATTAAAGTGAACTTACAGGTCTTTCTGCGTGGCCACTTTCTTAAGCTTCTGTTACTTTTAGCGACCTTAAATATCACAAGGAGTATTGGTCAAATGCTTTGTGGATTATCCCTCAACTAGAATTTGTCTATTTTGTTATGACAGAAGTGAAGTTATGAATATTGGGGGGGAAGATCACAAAGTAAAGTGTGATTGTCTGCACACTTTATCAACTGAGCTCAAAAAATTATATGATAGCATCCTCACTTTCAGTGCCTCAGAATATAATTTACTTTGCAAAGAGTTGTTGTTAATGCACTCAAGTTTATTAAAATCAGGTCATATTGGAGTAGTGTGGGCTCTGCATCAAATGGGACTGGTATTTTAAAACACCAAACAGAAACAGGAAAAGTGCCACTGACAACAGAGGAAAACACAAGAGTAAGGCAGGTACAAGCCAGAAACACCACAGATTGCCTGCAGGAGAAGAAATTAAGAGAAGCACAGAACAGATTCTACTCTAAAACTTTGGAACAAGCCTGGTCCTGCCACCTTGACTTTGCCATCTTTGAATTTCAAGATAATACATTTCCGTTCTTTGGGTCTCCTAATATATGGTAGGAAAGTTTGCAGCAAGAGCTCTAGAAAATTAACAGAGGTCCATATCACGCACATGGCCTTTCACTGTTGGCATTATCATTCATCAACAGTCTCAAGTCCAAGCTTTTTCAGCTCCCTTTGTTACCTCTCCTTTCCTTCCCCTTTGGGTAGTATCCCTTTTCACTGATAATCATCATGTCTGATACACAATGTGCAAAGAAGGGGTGAGAATTCCTGGTCCTCCTTTTTGACATCAGATGGCCTATGTGAATTATTTCCATAGCAGAGTTCCATTATTCCCAGTAATTTGTTTATTTCCATCATGGTGCACCTGCAGAAGTTAGTTTTATATTGTGTAATGATCCAACAAGAGTTAACTTTTGTTATTTTTGTGTTTCTCTATTAGATCTTTGCCTCTCTCTTCAATACTCTCACCTATAGTCCACATGATAATTTTGTATACAGAATTTCTATTACATGCTTCTTTCTCAATCCTCAAACTTTAACAAATAGATATTTTAACAGACCTTCCTGTACTTCATTTTGCCCTAGCTCAGTACCATTATCCATATTGATTTCACTACCCACCAAGCTCTCCTGCCCAACCGAAAGGCCTGGATTATCTTGACTGACACCCAGATGAAATGGATACATCTCAAAGAAACGTCTCCTCATTGTCTTTGGAAAAAGTAATTTTGTTCTTCTTTAAATTGTCTGACAGTTGTTTCCTCTTTCACATACCACCCCTGATCTTATATCATAGTTATTCATGGGTATAAGATTATCAAGAGCAGGATACATATCTTAGCACATTTAAAAATCCTCCGTAACACCTAGCACTGTATCCTCCAAACTTAGCTTTAAATTTCTCATGGATTCATGGGGAATAAGTTAAGAAAAATAGTTATTTTACTGTTTTGCCAAACTGTCAAAATTCAGACTTATTTCAATTAAATCGAATTGTATAAGAATTTATTCACTATCATTCATCAACGGCTCTCTGTCTTCCACAAGTCATTCATTGGAGTTTCTAATGGCTTGACTACTCTATAAAGTTAAACATTATTTAAGCCTGTCTTTTTTTTCTCCTATTATTTCCAAAATTCTCTCTCTACCAGTAGTTCTTGTTTTATTGAGTATATCACCATATATTTAATTTGAATGTGAATGTTAAGTTACTCTTTTGTAATCATTCCTTTTCAGAGTGAGAAAAGAAAGACTTTCAAGAACTTAAAGTTTAAGAAGACAGCTTTAAGTCTAGGGAAATAGCCATAAATGAAAGCAATAATTCTACACATACACCCATCTTCTGAATAAGCCTGTGGCATTTTAAACATGAAGAGAATATTTAATTTGTTTCTAAAAAAATTACATAAAACTGATAAATAATGTAGGGCACTGATAAGATGAAGAAGCAACTAAACAGCTAAAACTAAAAAGGAAAGAAATTCCTAAGAATTGAAATGTCTTTTAAGGAAATAAATAGCAAAACTGGAATAGAGATAAATCTTTGGCATGATTCATATGACTGCTTCTGATTCTTTCCACATTAAGTGATGATTGAGAATCATGTTTCAAGGACTGTGATTAACAGCTAGAGATGTTTTTCATAGAAGTGAGGAGCCCCTCGTCTGAAGAACACATCCCGATAGTTACATGTGCAGGAAAATGTTCCCCAAGTACTGAGTGTCGGGTGCTTTCTACAAAGTTTCAGTATAGGCCTAGTAAATTATGGCTACCCTCTGATGTCATGGGCCTCCTAGCAGAATGGGATGAAAGTTTTAAGAAGTTTTTATCAGCGTTTTATTATTGAAATCGTAATTTAGGCTTGGAATCTAAATAAAGTAGGATAAGGATTTACAGACAAAAAGGTACTGTGTGTGTGTGTGTGTGTGTGTGTGTGTGTGTGTGTGTGTGTGTGTGTGTAAAACTAACAACTCAAGAAAGCTGTGTATGTTGCATTCCACTTGGGCAAGACATTTGAGTGAAACGCAGCAGTGAGCAATTTGAATTTCTAAATTTGGTTCTATCCTTCACTGCAAAGTTTGCAAACTGAAAACTATGTATTGTCTTAGATAAGTGAAAAATTTCAGAAAGGTATAGTCGAGGTATTTCACAACTGTTTTGCAAACCCTGCGCAATAACCCAGACATTTCCCTATATCAACATACATGGGAAAAATATGTATATGTTAATGTATACATATGTTAATGTATATATATATATGTTAATGTATATATAAAGCATTATATATACTGTTTTATATTTTTTGATGTTAGAACGTCTTGTTTTACATTTAGTTCCTGTTCATGTAAATTAAGATTCATTTCATTCCTTAGGAACATGAGATAGTTGTTTCTATAGTAAAAAACAGACATTCATCCATAAGCTTTTATTCTAAGATAGCGTTTTGCTCCTAAGTTTAAATGAGAAGTGATAAAATTATCCAAAATATAAAAAAATGAACTTTTTATAGCTATGAATATTGTACTAAATTTTACTACTTGGCAAGAATATCACAGTGAATGTTTATATTTATGTTTTTGGAAAATTTTTTGGTTTAACTTTACTTGCTTTTTTATGTAATACCCAAATTAATAGCATTTACAAGATAAAGATATAGTAGGAAAATTTCCTACTATCAAGAAGATAAAAGAAAAAATCCAAGATATTTGTTCTTTTTTATTATTGCATTTTATGTTTTTTTAAAAGTATAATTAGGCAAAAATTTCCTTTTAAATTTCTGAGAATGTGTTCTCCTAGAAGCATTTTACTGCACTATTGTATAGAATTAGGCTATTGAATCCCAGTACTCTGGGAAGCTGAGGCAAAAACATCGCAGATTTGAGTCCAGAGAACGTAGCAACTTAGATAACTCCCTGTCTCAAAACAAAACATAGAAAAGAGGCTGAGGATGGGGCCATAGCTCAATGTAAAGACCCTTGGGTCAGTTCCCAGTGCCACAAATACAAAACAGAATTAGGGATAAACTTTTAAGTTAAAAATCGATTTGTGTTACCCACACAAATTCTGCAAACGTGGTGATTACCGGAGGAAGAGTTCTTTCTGGCCCTAGAACTCCGCTCTGAAGCAGAAAAGGAGAGGGCTAAAAACTTCATTCCTTCATACGTCAGCAAGTTCTATGCTTCAGATGCCAAACCATAACCAGTCTTTTATTTTCTCTGATTACTGCTAACTGCATTTATTATTCTTAATAAGTGGGTAGTACAGTACAAATTGTCTCTGTATAAATGTCCCAGTGGTCACAGTTTTTGATGCTATTCACAAGGGCCTGTTGCTGCGTTCATGCAGGGTGAACATTGAGTCAGATTGGGTCCCCTCTGCTCTTGTTTTTAATGAAACAGTGTTACCCTGAACAGCAGCAAATATGAGTCATCTTGCTTCTCTGATTTCTAAATGGAAAAGGCATCTTCAGAAAGAAGGAGAGGGAACAAAAGGGGAAAAGGGAATAAAAAGAATGAGGATGTGTTATATGCATGTACTCACTCTCCACAATGAACATAAGCAACATGGGATACTAACATGTACTAACAGAAATAAATTTCAAAATCTTTTCTCACTGGACCAACTGTGGCAAACTTCATTGTTCTTTAATGAAGCTCATAAGTCTCCTTTTCATGTGGAAGTCTGGCAAGCACAGAGCTGGGCAGGCTTTAAATTATGTCACTAGACTGACTTAATTTTTCCTCTCTGGATTCTAGCTTTATAAGCAGTGATTTCTACCTAAGAAACTCTCAAACACAGAAATATTCTTTTCATATACAAAAACGGTCTTTTCATATACAAAAATCTGTCTTCCAATGTAACTCTTTTTTAATTAATTTTATTGGGAGAAAAGTAGCAGTGAAACAGTTTCAAAACAGGTCATTAGGACAGTTTCAATAGTTAGTACACTGCATATTGTTGTCTTCGCAGTGGTTATTCATACTGCAAGATGCAGACGTGATATTCTGTCCCAGCACTATTAGTTCAAATCTTTCTTCTCATTGAATTAAGAGAAAGTATATCTATCCTATTGTGTATATTCAGATACAAAATGGTCCTTCATTTGTACCACTTTTTTGTGTAGTTTTCTCAGAGATGGGTATTCCATTGACATTTAAATATTGTAGGTATTTTGCATGAATTCAGCAAAATAATCCAATATACTCCAGTAGTCCATTATAGTAGTGCACTATCCATAGGACTGGCAGTGTCAGAAGTTGTTGACTTGAGCCTTTTATAGTTCAGCATATTAATATGGCTTTACATTTTATATCTCGTTTTTATACTTTTCTGCTGGATGGTTAATACCAAGACAAAGAAAGACCTATATAATAAAAAATGTAACTTTTGTATGTGACAAGTCAGTCAAATCCCCTCAGGATTTACCCTGAAGCCCTGTCCCGCAGTTTGTAGATCCTTTGTCAGTGTCAGCCATGTGGATGAGTCACGGCCACTGCTTGAACAATTTGCTCTCTGTGAAAGCCTAAGAATGTTTTCTCTCCATGTGACTCTCCTTAGACATGAAGGACATTATGGGGCCACTGAGGAAAATGGTCAATGATGTAGACTGTGCCTAATGAGAATCCAATATAAATTTTAAATGAAATGTATAATTTCACTCCCCTTCTCCAAAGATTCATCCTTTGTAGGAAGAAATGCTCAGGGCTTTCTTTGGAGCTAAACTTGCCTTGCTGTGATAGTCACTGAGAAACACCTGCTCCTTCCTCTTCTAATGGATACTATTATTGGTGTGAATGGTTAACTTCATGTGTCAATTTGCCTGGACTAAAAGGTAATAGCTGATGAAATCTTATCATATAAATTTCTAGGAGTGGGGCTGGCCAAATAGCTCATTGGATTAAAGCACGTGCTTAGGCAGACACAGTGGCCAGGAATTCCATCCCTCGGCATGCCCTGCTAGCTCTGCCCCCACGGTACACTGAGACAGTGATTGAGACTGGGTGTGGTGGCATGCACCGGAAATCCCTGCACTTGGGAGGTTGTAAACAGGAGGATCACTAGGCGTCCTATCTATGCAGTGAGACCCTGTACACTGTCCTAAAGACAATAAATAAATAAACAAATAAATAAATAAATTTCTAGGAGTAAGTTTATATTTTTATGTATCTGTGTGTACACACATAGTGATTGTGCATGTGTGTGTACAAGATGCTGATTCCCTAGATAACATGCATACACACATACATACATATACTCATACACACACACACACACACACAAACACATTTTATTTTATATTTTTAGTACAGTGCCTACAAGGTCTCACTACATAGATTGGACTCATAGTGAGCCTCCTATTTTCAGCCTCCCAAGAGCTGGGATCACATTCCACACCAGCATGCCCAATTTCAGTTGCAGTCTCAGTGCACCCCAGGGGTGGGGCCAGCCTGGCATGCAGTAGATCAAGCCTGGTCCCTGACTTTGCCTAAGCAGGCATTTTAGTCCACTGAACTACCTGGTCTGTCCTATGCACATTATTCTACACAATTTTTTATGTCTCTTTGAAGCATTCTGGCTAATAAGATATAAGGTCAATGATTCTAATATGGCCTCCAATTTATATTCTTATTGATGGCATTTGTTAAAGGAATGAAAGAACATACACTCATAGATGTGATATCTGCCAGAATACCACCACTGGTATTTTCTTTACAACATTTCTGTGCCAAATGTCTGGCAGATATATTTTGGTATCAGTTACAAAGTATCCTGCTTTCAGAAGAATGTGCTAGCTAAATTTTGGCCATGTAGAATCATCACTGTCATATTATGTCTTTAGGCTGAATTTAGAGCTGTTGAATTATGTCCTGAAAGAAATCAAATGAGAACAATAAGGAATGAATTGTAATCTTGATTAGCATGTTCTGTTCTTCTCTTGAAGAAGGGAAGTAGCAGTGCTGTCTACCCATTCATTCAAGCCATGCAACTATGTATCATGGGACTTATCTTTCTTTCTACCTCCTAAACTTGATGAATTCCCAAATCATGTCAAGCCTGTGTCCTAAATATCATTCCCACTGGTCAATGTCTTTTCCACTTCCAATGATACACTTTCTTCTGTACTATTGGCCCCTCTGGCCTGAACTGTTCAAATGCCTTCCAACTACTGTTTCTGCCTCCAGTAGTGTTTGCAAATCAAATCCACTTCCCACCCCATAACCAATACATTCCTTCTGAAGCAGCAAGTCTCATAAAGTCACATCTCTGGTAAACTATATTCCAGGTTCAGTAATGTGCCTAAAATAAATTCTTGGAAGGCTTATAAATTGTTCATGATCTCAATTTTCCCAGTTTCAGCTCTTAGCCCATCTCTTGCAAAACTCAATAATACAGTGAACTTAACTTTTCTCCAGGTCATTTTGCATGCTGATATTCTCTCTGATTAGGTTGTGCTTCTTTTCCTATGAAGTCTCAAATGATACTTTTAGCCCCCAACTAAGATGGCATTACTTCAAGAAGGTCTCTCCCATGTACCCCTGGTGCATCTGAAGTACAATAACTTATTCAATGATGGGCTTGGTCATTTTCACAACTTATTTTGTGCTTGACCACTCTTGTGGCTCTTGAAATGGAGAAATCTTCAAGAGAAATTGTTCTTCTGTTTCAGTACTGGGAATCAAACTTCTAACCTTGTGCTTACCAGACAGGCGCTACGCCACTGAGCCAGTGATCCTTTTAAATCTTTGTTCTTTGAAAACTACTTAGCTTCTTCACTGCTTCAATACTTTGTAATTACTTTCTTGACCTCTGTAACCCCATGACTGTATAACTGAACATAGAGGATGTCCAATTGTACCATTGTACCAAACTTCGTGAAGTGATGATCGTTACTCTACCCTTGTAACTAATGTTCTCTCCCGGCTAGCTAATCAGAAGGTCTGCCATGCTATTCTGTCTCACCTTTGTACCTCTTTTATGCCTCCTACTTATGCATTGTATAAAAACCCTAGAACACTGGAGAATACAGCCTGATATTTTGGGAGTGAACCCAACCATCGTCCATTGACATAAAATCAATCTGCCTCAGTGAGTGTGTTTGTTGTGTATAGAGATGCTATTGATTTTTTGAGTGTTTACTTTGTTTTTTTTCTTTTCTTTTCTTTTCTTTATTTTATTGAAGTACAAATGTCAATCAGACAGTTTCAAGACACCTTAACCATACAGATTCGATAAATTAATACATTGCAAACTGTTTTCATAACATTTTGGTGTTGTACAAGGTGCATACATGATATTATATTTACAGATATTATTTTAGCAGATATCTCTTATCAGTGAATTAAGAGTGTAGCTGCTTACTTATCTTATTTTTTTATGCCTGAATTATATCAAAAATTCAATAATTATTTTCCTAGTGGATGACCGTAGTACTAGAAGCCAATATAATATCCTGCCCAACCACCATTAGTGCAGATCTTGCCTCTCAGAATTATGTAGAAGCACAGCGTTATCTATCCCAACTGTACTGTCTATACAAACACATCCTGATTTTTTCTTTCTACACCCCTTCCTTTGTCTACACCTGTCAAAGGTGGGCACTCCATTGACATTCAACTAACTTAGGTGCTTGAACTCGACACCACAATCCAACACAGTCCAGCATTCTACAACCATAGTGAGTTATTCAAAGAAATTGTCGACCATAGCCATTTACAGCTCAGCTTAATATTATGGCCTCATGTGTTGGTATATAAGTCTTGATCTACCTAGGTCTTAACCATCCAGCAGAAAAGTATAGAAATGAAGTATACATCGTGAGTGTTTACTTTGAATCTTGCTCCTCGACTGAATTTGGTTATTAAATCTAGCAGTCTTGGTGGAGTTTTTAGAGCCTTTCATGTAGAATCATGTCTTCTACAATTAATGATAGTTTCACTTATTCCTTACTAGTAATTATTCCTCTTATTTCTCTCTCTTGACTAAGCTGGGGCTACTGTTTCCAAAACTGTTTAATAGGACTAGTGAAAGTGGACATACTTCTCTTGTTCCTGATTTTTGAAGTAAAGGCTTCAGCTTTTGTCTATTTACTATGATGCTTGTTGCTGGTTTGTTATAGATGGCTTTATCAGGTTTAAGTAGAGACCATTTATTCCAGCTTTTGTAAGGCTTTTATCATGAATGAGTGTTACATTTTGTCAAAAGCTTTTTCTGAGTCCAGTGAGATGATCCTGTGATTTTTGTCTTTGGCTCCTTATTATATTCACTGATTTATATATATTGAACCATCCTTGTATTCCTGGGATGAATACCACTTTGTCATGGCGTATGATCTTGAGGATATGTTGCATTCTGTATGCTAGTATTAAATTGAGATTTTTGTACCATTTTCATTGGGGAGACTGACTGGTAATTTCTTTTATTGGTTAGGTCTTTCTTTAGTTTTGGTATAAGAAAATTACTTGATTCCAGGAATGCTTTTGGGAAAATGGGTTCCCTTTCAATTTCATTGATGAGGTTGAGAAGAGTTGGCATTAAGCCTTCTCTAAATTTCTTGTAGAGTTCAGCTGTGAATCTATCATGTCACGGGTCTTTTACCATTGGCAAGTTTTTAATTGTATGTTTAATTTCATTGCCTGATATAGGATTATTCAGAATTATTATGTTGTCATGATTCAGCTTTGGTAACTCATATATGTCTAGGAATATGTCCATTTCTTCTGTGTTTTCCATCTTGTGAAAATAAATATTTTCAAAGTAGGTATTAAGGATCTTCTGTAGTGATTTCATCCTTATTGCATGAATTTGAATGTTTTCTTTCATGTTTTATATAAGGTTGGCTAAGTGCTAGGAAACTGTGGTATTTTTATTCAATAGGCTACTACTCAGGTTAAAATGGATAAACTCAAGGCTTTTGTACATGAATGGGTGCAATTAGAGACCATATTCAACAAATCAGATCCACATGTATAAACAACATATTGTCTCACTAGTGTAATAGCCTAAAAGAGTGAATAACATCTCAAAGGTACAGTAGCTTCTGTGAAGGAAAATAAACTATTCAAAGGGAAGAAAAAATGGGATAAGAGAAAGGAGAAAATAAAGAAGGAAGGGAAGAAAAAAATATATATATGTGACATTGGGTAATTGTACTGCTGATATCTGTTGGTCTGTTGAAAGGAATAGTTAATGTATCATTTTTTTCTCTCTCCTTAATTTTTTATATCTCTCTCTGATGAATTTTTCATGCTTATATCTGGCAATCTGAACAATTAATCTAAAGACAAAAATATGCAGTATGATAACCATTCTTGAATTCTATTATTTTTGTTCATTGAAATTCTGTATTGTTTCTGTTTTTATTTGTTGATTTTTGTTAAAAATTTAAATAAATAAATATGCCTCAAATCGAGAGTGTTGTTCCTGTGTTTCTAAAATAGAAAATCCTAAATTATTTTAAAATAGTTTATGTTTTGAAACCATTTTTTAACAATATTCACCATTGTCTTCCCTCTTTATGTGCTATGTAGGTTTTTATCCATGTATATTATTTCTGGAGGTATTTTGTTATACCTATTTCATTTTTTAGTATCGTCTATCAATTCAAGTTGTATGTTTTATAATTTCCAAATTACCAAATGACATTTTATAACAACACTGATTGGTTTAAAATGCATTGACTAATTTGAAAGATTATAAATGTCATCAATATTTCTTGATATTGCCTATAATTTGGTAGCAGATAAATATATTTATAAGAAAGTGTCAGACTCACATTTGCTGTGTTACATTTTCATTGTAGCTATATACTAAGTTCTTTAACCAGTAATTGTGCTGCATTTTTGCACATAACAGATAGCTTTCCAAAAACAGCTTTATTGTATTATGGTTGAAAAAATAAAGGATGATTCAAAGAGTGTATATATTGTGAAGATGTTGAAAATATCCACATTAATTATATGTCTAAATAGTAATGTAACAGATTTCGCTTCTACAAAATTTGTTAACGAACTATCCATATCCTTGAAGCTATATATAAAGCACACAATGCTTGCTAAAATTTAAACTATAATGTGTGGAAGATTCTGTTGCTGATTATAGAAGCGAGCTCCCAGAAAATCATATCAGTACAGCTCAGGGTCAAGACAATGCTTGCTTTTCAGAACAGAAACTGTTTTTGTGTCTAGAATTTCAATTATTTGTATGAATGAAACTTGAAGTAGGATGAGCAATGTTTCTTGTTCTTACACTGAGAAATTTCTTACATAAGGATGTATAATAAATATAAGATCTGAAAATTTAACATGCTGCATTTTATCACTACCTTTTGTCTACTGGTTTGCATTGGGTAATGTTGAGAGGCAAAATGAGGCTACCTGGTACCTCAAAATTGAACTTTTTGGAAATGGCATCTTTTCAGAGTTTGATTATTGTGAAGATTTCCTAATAAAAATCATCATGGTTCTAGATTTGGTGAACACATTATTACACAAGAGCAGATAACATGTGGGAATACACAAGAACAACTGTGGAACTGGAGGCAGAGAGTGATAATTCTAGAAAACCAGGGATCACCAGTATCTGGGAGAAATAAGAGGAGATTCCGGATTAGATATTTTAGAAGAAGGGCAGTTATTGTGAGAATTTTGTTTGTCTAGTTTTAATGTTCAGACCTAAAAAAAGACATATTTCCATTAGTTCAAAGTACCCAGAATTTTTTTTTTTTACTTTATAATGAACAGTCTTAGATAAATAACAGATGTATCAAGCTCATAATCTTCTGAGAGATGTTTTCATCTATATTCATTTTAGATGAATAATTTTGAAATTTTCTATTTAAAATCATTGTGTAATATTGGGTTTTCATAACTTAAATGTCTCTACAGTTTTCAAAACATGAGTAATAAATATGCTCAACAAAACTCTAAGGATTATTCAACTTTTATCTTTACTAAATAAATAGTACCATCAGAACAATGCACAGTGCAGTCCATAGATACTGGGAACGTTGTTCCATACTACCAGCACAGAACATACGACAGTCACAGTGTCACAATTATTATTTACAGTGCATACAAATGAGGGTATACTAAATCATATTTTCATAAATGGGCAATAGTCCTATGCTTAAGAAAAATGTATTAAAATATTTAATTTAAGATGCTTTGCTGTAAAAAAAATTCATCTGAAACTCAGGGAGTCAAAGAATCTCATCTATATATTAATAAATTTTTATTCAGTGATGATGTCATTTTGGAGGATTGAGGGGACTGTAGTAATTTCCTTTTTTATTTATTTTATTGAAGAACAAATAGCAATGAGACAGATTCAAGACAAATCAGCAGGACAAACTTGATAAACTAATACATTGCAAACTTTTCGTAATGTTTTGGTATCGTACAAGGTGCATAGATGATGTTATACTTTCAGATATTATTATGGCAGATCTCTCTAATCAGTGAATTAAGAGGATGTCGCTGTTTATTTTCTTATTTTTTATACCTGAATTATATCACAGATTCAATAATTAATATTTTCTACATTGTTATTTTCCTAATGGTTGCCCATAGTACTAGAAGCCAACATAATATCTTATCCAACCATTATTAGTGCAAATCTTGCTTCTCAAAGAATTATGCAGAAGCATGCCGTATTTATCCTAACTGTACTGTTTATACACACTCATCATGCTTTGTATACCCTTTTTTTTTTGTCTAGACCTGTCAGAGATGCACACTGAATTGTCATTAAACCAATTTAGGTGCTTGAACTTGGTGACACAATCAAACACAGTCCAGCATTCCATACTTATGGTGAGTTATCTGAAGAAGTTGTTGACTGTAACCATTTACAGCTCAACTTATTATCATGGCCCCACTTTGTATAACTTATACCCAACTTTTTGTTGGATGGTTAAGACCAAGATAGAGCAAGAGCTATATACCAAGTAATCTTGTTTGGTCCCTTTGTCGAAGATCAGATGGCTAAGTGTGTTCCTAGATGCCTCTGCATTTTCTAATTTATTCCATTGATCTTCAGGTCTATTTCGTTGACAATACCATGTTGGTTTTATCACAGTGACTTTGTAGTGTAATTTCAAGTCAGGAATTATGATGCCTCCTGCTTTGTCTTTATTGGCCAAGATTGCCTCTGCTATTCTAGGTCATTTGTGGTTCCAAATAAATTTTAGGAATGATTTCTCTAGGTCTGGAAGGTATGTTGGTGGCAGTTTGATAGGGATTGCATTAAATCTGTATAGCAATTTTGGGAGTATGGCCATCTTCACGATGTTGGTTCTTCTTATCTAGGAGCATGGAACATCTTTCCATTTTCTGAAATCCTCTATAATCTCTTTTCTTAGGGTGTTGTAATTTTCAGTGAAAAGATCTTTGACTTCCTTGGTTAAGTGAATCCCAAGGTATTTCATTTTCTGTGTTGCTATTGTAAAAGGTATTGTTTCTATTGTTTCCCTTTCAGTGTGCTTGTTATCTGAGTAGAGGAATGCTATTGACTTTTGAGTATTGGCTTTGTATCCTGCTATGATACTGAATTTCCATATCAGTTCTAGTAGTTTCTTGGTGGAATTTTTGGGTACTTCCAAATAAAGTATCGTGTCATCTGCAAATAGTGATAATTTAACTTCTTCTTTACCTATTCTTATTCCCTTTATTTCTCCCTCTTTTTTAATGGCTGTTGCTAAGGATCCCAAGACTATATTGAATAGGAGGGGCGATAGAGGACATCCTTGTCTTGTACTTGATTTAAGAGTAAAAGATTTCAGTTTTTCCCCATTTAGGATTATATGAGCTTTTGGGTTGTCATAGATGGCTTTTATCAAGTTAAGATAGAGTCCATCTATTCCAATTTTCTGTAGGAGCTTGAACATGAATGAGTGTTGGACTTTGTCAAAGGCTTTCTCTGTATCAACTGCGATGATCATATGGTTTTTAGATTTCAGTCTATTAATATAGTGTATTACATTTATAGATTTTCGAATATTGAACCATCCTTGCTTCCCTGGGATGCATGCTACCTGGTTAGTGTATGATCTTCTTGATGATTTGCTGTATTCTATTTGCTAAGTTTTATTGAGTATTTTTGCATCTATGTTCATGAGGGAGATGTAGTTCTCATTTTTAGTTGTGTCTTTCCCTGGTTTTCGAATCAGTATTATACTTGCCTCCAGAAGTGATTTTGGGAGGACTGCTTCCTTCTCAATTTCATTGAAGAGTTTGTGGAGTGTGGGGATTATATCTTCTATAAATTTCTAGTAGAATTCAGCTGTGAATCCATGAGGACCTGGACTTTTCTTTGTCGGTAGGCTTTTTATTATGTTTCGTATTTCATTGGCTGTTATTGGCTTATTGAGAGTTGTTGCATCTTCTTGGTTCAGTTTTGGTAATTTGTACCTTTCTAGGAATCTGTCCATTTCATGTGTGTCTTCTACTCTGTGAGCATAAAAATTCTCAAAGTAGCCACAAATGAGAATGTAGTTTCTTAAAATAAGACAATAATAACATTTGCCACATCAATTGGTTCTTTTTTCGTGAAGTCCCTTCTTGCAAATCCTGTTCTTGCTTTATGAAGTGTTTTTCTGTGATACTCTAAATTGTGATAATTCTATCCATAGAACTTATCTCTAGAATCTCAATCAGAATTGTTTTCTTTCTCAAAAAAAAAAAAACATTCCTTTAGTTCTTAAAAAGCAACACCCCATCTGTTTACCTTTCTGAATGTTCTCTGCTGAGATTTAAATGACTTATTCACAAATTTGAGTTTTCTTAATGATTCTAGTTCTCCTGCTATTTCTATATCTGCAGTTATCTCTTGAACCCATCCATATCATGATAAATTTCCATGACAATTGGTCTCACTTTTTCTTTAAATTACTGTTAGTGCTGATATTTTTATCTCCTTCAAGGAATCATGAGCTCTTACTGGCACACAGAATATTGAATCCTTCCCAGGTTTCTAACAAAATTTGCTCAGAACCTTTAGAGTAATCGCTATCTATAGACTAATAACGTGAACTTCTCAAATAAAAGAAAAAAGAAGTCAAAATTTCTTCTTGACCATCGTTGCAAATTGGAGCTGTGTTAATAAACATGGAAACAATGTTACTCCCGAGCCGGGCGTGGTGGCGCATGCCTGTAATCCCAGCACTAGGGAGGCAGAGGCAGGAGGATTGTTGTGAGTTCGAGACCAGCCTGAGCTACAAAGTGAGCTTAAGGCCAGCCTGAACTGCACAGTGAG
>PVKA01010952.1:26359-62779 GCA_004027165.1 Ctenomys sociabilis | reverse complement strand
ATGAGGAATGGTTGAAAAAGATGTGGTATTTCTATATAATGGAGTATTACTCAGCTATTAAGAATGATAAGTTTGAAGCATTTATACTGAAGTGGATGCCACTTGAACATATACTCATAAGTGAAATAAACCAGACACACATGTGTAAATATCGTATAGTCTCCCTAGTGTAACAAGCGAAAAGCAGAAATACAAAAGGTAGCGTACAACAAGTAAAATCAATTGAGTCAGATAAGGCACAGTGAATGGCATATGCTGCAGGGTACTAATCAGCTTTTCTTCTGGATGGTTAACAACCTAAGATCACAAGTCAGAGTTGGAGAAATAGAAGAGCCACAAGGCCAGCCAACATTTTGGCCCTAGCCTTTCAAGGTCAGCGAAGACTCAGGACATAGGAGAACCTGTACTGCAACATCATGAAACTCAGGTGAGCTCCAAATTTTCCGAACAAGGAGATTATGGAGCCACAGAGGAAAGAGACTGAAGTTCTAAAGTGTGCCTGGGGAGAGTCACATGAAGAGAAAACTTTCTCCCAAGCTCTCACAGAGAGCAAACTGGTCAAGCATTGGCCATGACTCATCCACATGGATGACACAGACAAAGGAACTACAGTATAATGTACAGGACTGCAAGATAAACCCTGAGAGGATTTCACTGACTACATAGGAAATATAAAGTTCATGTATTGGTATATAAGTCTTGATCTACCTAGGTCTCAACCATCCAGCAGAAAAGTATAAAAATGAAGTATACATCATGAGGCCATAATATTAAGCTGAGCTGTAAATGGCTATAGTAGACAATTTCTTTGAATAACTCACTATGGTTGTAGAATGCTGGACTGTGTTGGATTGCCATGTTGAGGTCCAGCACCTAAGTTATTTGAATGTCAATGGAGTGCCCACTTTTGACAGGTGTAGACAAAGGAAGGGGTATAGATAGAAAAAATCATGATGTGTGTGTATAGACAGTACAGTTGGGATAGATAATGCTGTGCTTCTATATAATTCTATGAGAGGCAAGATCTGTACTAATGGTGGTTGGACAGGATATTATGTCGGCTTCTAGTACTACGGTCATCCACTAGGAAAATAAATATTGAAGTTTTGATATAATTCAGGTATAAAAAAATAAGATAAGTAAGCAGCTACACTCTTAATTCACTGATAAGAGATATCTGCTAAAATAATATCTCTAAATATAATATCATGTATGCACCTTGTACAATACCAAAACGTTATGAAAACAGTTTGCAATGTATTAGTTTATCGAATCTGTATTGTTAAGATGTCTTGAAACTGTCTGATTGACATTTGTATTTCAATAAAAAATAAAAAAATAAAAAAATAAAAAAATAAACTTCATAAATAAAAGCAGCTTTGGACTTGTTTTTATCTTTTCCAGTTTTGTCTACTATGTAAGTCTGACAAGTTGATTGTCACCAGTGTTGCATAAATTATGAAGATGATACCAGAGCGCATGTAACTGGAAAACTAAATGTAAGAAAATGTGTCAACACAAATTTACCATTAAGTCAATTCATTTTTCCACCTAAATGCATAGAAAACCAGGAAAAATGCTCAAGTAAAGATGATGGCAAAAATGCTTTTTTAAGAGTTTCGAGCAATGGTAATGGAAACATACAAGATGGTCTTGTTATGATGTGCATAGGTAAAGTGAAGTTTACCTAGAACTCATATTTTGGTTTCTAGACTAAACCTACAAAAACCAAGAATGAGCTCTGCTACCTTAACACACTACCTCCTCACCCCTGAAAAGAGAAATTATTCCTATTTCTTTACTAATGATATGAACACTGGGAAAATGTACAGTACCTCCACATACTATAAAATATGTCGCATTGAATTTACTTTTTTCAAAAAATTAATACCATGTTTACAATCACAGACAATTGATATCACATTTACAATCCAGAAAAATCTGAATGTAGTGGTAAGCTTAACCTAATTTTGAAGAGTTCATGGGATAAATTACTTTTTTTTATAAGATTGTTTTATTCTTTTACAAATGATTATTTTATTTTATTTGCAGTATGAGGGATTGAATTTGGGACCCTGTGCTTGCCATGTAAGTGCTTATTTTATTGAGCTCTTCCTAGCCTCCAGGATAAATTACTGAAATATATGCTGAGTTTCACAATCTGGAGAGCAAAGGAGGCATGTCTATCACTTAAGAAATAATGATCACATATTCAAGTAGCAAAATGACCACAATTGCTTTATTTCTTGGCCCTCACAACTGGTAAATCCTTTAGTGATGGGATATAATGTAGGGCTTGTGGCCATGCCAAACTTGTTTCAAAAACGCAATGCAAGCAGCTCAGAAACTGAATCGTATTTCTTTATTATATACACTGTATTGTATTAAAAAGCATTTGATATCACAGCTCTGTCCAGGATTTGGCAATTATTACATAAACCTCAATATCTCAGAAGGTTATAAAATCCTCCAGACCTCTCTCAATCCTCAAAGGGAAGAAGTAGATTTGTTCATGAATTCTCTCTGATAATTCAGACTGAAGATGTAAGAAAAAACTGTAAAATTTATTTTAGAAAGTGTTTAGTTTCTCAGAGCAGTTCTTCCAGCTGTGTGTAATCTTTAGAAATAATCTGAGCCCTTGAGATACTTAACCATATGGCCCCACATGTCCATGATTTAGTTAGAGAGCAGTACACCATAATGTGGCACGGTAAAATCTGGCGAGCAATGTGGAGCCATGCTCGTGTACACTATGTAACCAAGATCAGGTAGAAATGGTGTGTTGGCCTATGTCAAGAGAATCTATCTGAAGAAAAATATTTTAGAATCTATGTTGAATGTAATAACTTCAAATTAATGCTTTCATTTTCAATAAAACCTGGTGTCAAATGCAACAGCCAACAGATAAAGGGCACAATGTATAAATCGTCATATATAATCATTTCCTTTTCTGCATCAAACAATAGACAATCCATAAAGTAGCTATTTATGATCACTAACAGTGTAGTGCTAAAAAAGAATTTACTTACTTTGAAGCTACCTGGTCCAGTTTAAAATCTACACTCTTGTCACATAGCAGTTTGCCTCTGAGTATTAGAAAAGGTGTATAAAACTGTCATGGTTAGAAACTGTGACTCAAATTACAAATCACTGGAAGAAAAACAAATGGAAGATAACTGCATGATATTTTACCAAACCTCTCTATTTGCTTCCAAATTTTTCCCACATCTTTTGTAAATAAAATCAGAATAATCTATAGGATATGCAACTTTGCGGAGTAAGTACAAAAATAAGAATTGATTTCTCCTGAAACTTACTGTATTTGCTAAGCTCACCAGTAGATCTGACCAGCATAGTGGACAACAGATGAAGATTTTGGAAAGACAGCCTAAACCAGGGCGAGCTTCAATCTACACTATGAAATATCTAATCACTTACATATGAGAAGTTTGCTGATTGTGCCTGGTCACAGGCAAGAATAAAGTAGCAATTATGCATGGCTCTTATTTATGACTTCTTTAATTGCATGTTCAGCTAGATAGAAGGCAATGGCAAAAGCAGAGGAATAATATTTCAACATAAGTAGTTGATTGAGAATCTTTTTGTGGTCTATATGCTTTCAACATAAGTAGTTGATTGAGAATCTTTTTGTGGTCTATATGCGTGATAATATATTAAGCTTTTATCAGAAATGTTTTTAAGGGGGCTAGGGAGATGACTCAGTGGAATAAGTGCTTCCTTGGCAAGTGCAATGGCCTGAGTTCAATCCCTGGTTCTGCAGAAAATAAATAAATAAATAAATGAAAATAAAAATCTGATACTTTAAGATGGGGAGATAGCTCAGTGGCATAGGCATCTGCCTGGCAAACACATGGTCCTGAGTTCTAAAAAAACAAACTCCAAACTAGTGATCTTTTAATGGGGCTGGGAAGATGGCTCAGTAGAATAAACACTTGCTTGGCAAGTACGAAAGCCTGAGTTCAATCTCTGGTTCTGGAAAAAAAAAAAGTTTTTAAGAATCTTGTAATGTTTGTGTTTCTATTGTCATCCAACCAAAATATAAAAGCTGAGAATAATGCATATGTTAAAATAAGTATCATAATTTTATTTTTAGACATAAAAAGAAATAGCATCCTAGATAACAAGAGTACATTACCCTAATGAAGAGGCTTTTCCTCCTAGACATCACTATTAAGGTGTTTTAAGAGAATAGTTTTCCTAAAAATATGTTATCTATCATTTTATATTTGGCAAAAACAATGGATTGAATCATTTGATTACAATTCTATAAAAGTGTTATGGTAGGAAGGTGGCTCAGTGGAATAAGAGCCTCCCTGACAGGCCCAAGGGCCTGAGTTCAATCCCCAGTTCCACCAAAAAAAAAAAAAAAAAAAAAAGTGTTATGATCAATGAAAATTTCAAGACGAATAGCCAAAGCTTTGATTACATTGGTGAAATCACTATTACACTGCTTCAATATATTTGCAAAGAAATGAAATTTCAATTTAATTTGTAAAGAAATGGTTGGGAGGCTATGTTTTAGAATCAATGAATTTTAAAATCAATGGGATTGTCCACTCCTCCACTTAGTATGTGTTATGGTTTGTGTCTAGTTGTCCCCGCAAAGCCTCATGTAGTCATGGGGTGGGGACTTCTAGAGTTTGTGATTAACTCATGATCCATTGGGATTATGTGTGATCCAAGGCTGGGATTATGGGTCTTAGTACTGTTGGGATAATGAGTGTGAGTACTTCCCCCTGATCCTGGGGCAGAGAGCCTGAATGTAATGTAAGAGACAGAGACAGACTTTCTTTAGGCATTGCTCTTTGTTGCATTGTTGTTATTCCATTGTCATGAACTGCTGCTCTCTGCCATGTGCCATTCTGCCTTGGAGCCAGCCTAGTTTGAACTGATATCTGCAATAACTGTGAGCTAAATAAACCTTTCTTTCCTTCATTTTGGGTGCTGGGTATTTGTCCCAGCAATGAGAGAAGAGTAACTAAGACAATATGCAAGAGTGAAAACTGAGAGTTTAGCAGTTGTTCTATAAAACAGCATCTGTTACTATTGAATCATTTTTTACACTGATCCATTTTTATGCAGTGAGTAGGACACTCCATGACAACCAAGGTAGTGATATTTAGGATTGGGCTCCACTGCACCATGCTCACAATCTGTCTCAAGTGGAAAAACACATGGGGCTTCCATGACACTGTAAAAAATATACCTTATATTCATATTTGCGTTATAAATTGTTGTAGTACTCTTATTTACAAATTTAATGTAATCTTGTCAAGACTGTATGCAATCTGGTCTTAATGATAACTGAATCCAGTATCCTTTATGTAATTATTTAAAATATATGTAATAGTAATTTTCTTTAAATTTATTTCAACTTGTAAGTTAATAACTACAAATTCATCCATGTTAAATCTTTATAATATTTAGTCAACAAAGAGATAATTTATAATAAATGCAAGGTATTTTCCCAATTATTCCTGAGAAATAGAAAAAGAAAGACACATTTATCTTATTTTCTAGGGAATTATATTGCATCAAGAAAACAAGATATATAAATAATCAATCTTAATAAAAGCATGATTTAGAAAAGCTATAATGTGAGTGTGTTTATGTTGAGAAGTATTATGGTTTGTGTCTAGTTGTTCTCCAAAAGCCTCTTGCAGTCATGGGCAGCTTCTGGAGTTTGTGATTACTTCTTGATCAGACGCTGGGATTGCAGGTGTGAGTGCTACACCCAGGCCCTGAGAGAAGAGTAACTAAGACAGTATGCAAGAGTGAAAACTGAGAGTTTAGCAGTTGTTCTGTAAAACAGCATCTGTTACTATTGAATCATTTTTTACACTGATCCATTTTTATCCAGTGAGCAGGACAACCAAGGTAGTGATATTTGGGATTGGGCTAAATAATCTACATTCTAATGTAAGGAGGAGAGAGAGAGTAGCTTGCAGCTGAAGCTGCTGCTTCTCCCTTTGCTCTTGCTCTTTACCATTACCATGAACAGCATTTTCAGGAATTATTGTTTCTGCATATAGCTTCCAGATAATTTCTAAGGTGAGTTAAAGCATACATATTATATTTTTTGCTTTGTGAAAACTGCATCACACTGGATTTGATTTTTATAAATTGTATATTTTTCTGTTAGGACTCTAAATAGCTTCTCTATGCCATGTACCACTCTGCTTGGAGACAGCTGAGTATGGACTAACACTTCCACTAACTGTGAACTAAATAAGCCTTTCCTTCCTTAATACTGATTGTTAGATATTTTGTCCCAGCAACGGGGAAGAGTAACTGAGGCAGGAAGCTTCAAATGGATAGGTGTATAGACTCAGAGAGTCTTTAAGACTACACATCAATAGCTTTCATGTCAATGTTGCACCAATACATGCATGTGCAGGACTAGGAAGGACCTGAGCTGGCTGGCAAAGGACAGGAATGCTTTTGCACATAGCATGATATGACTTACTTGCTTTTTCCTATATGGCATTTCTAATTCGCACTCCCAAGGAAAGCACCGAAATGAAAATATAAATTAAAAACAACATACATGTCAATCCAATTTTTGTAAGAACACAAAATAAATATGCTTAAGTTGTAAAAAAAAATTATTATGGAGGCTGAGTAATACTTATTGTGAAATAAACAAATAGCAACACAAATAATAACGAATGGAGAAAAACAGAAGTAAGAAGACATGCAACCATATGATTTATTCTAGTGTCTGAATGCTGCCTCTGGAAAAATGAAGACATCATACAGAAATATAAATAAGAAAACAGCTTTCAGGAATGATTGTTTCTGGATATACCTTCCAGATAATTTCTAAGATGAGTTAAAACATACATAGTATATTTTTTGCTTTGTGAAAACTGCATCACACTGGATTTGATTTTTATAAACTGTATATTTTTCTGTTAAGACTCCAAAAGATATTTTTTGTCATTTCTTCATTTTCAGTGGACATGCATGGCTGTTTGTGCCCTTTTCTTTCTTTACGATAAATTCCTTGGATTCTTTTGTCAAGGAAGCGTATTTAAATTTCTATAAAATATTGCAATCTAAAAAGATTTTTGTAAGTCAGACTTTCACCATTTGGAAAATATGTTTGATGGGTTTCATTACCTTTTCATATGAAAAATTAAGTCTTCCAAAACAATTCTTGTTTTAAAAAGTTTTAAAAAAAAAAAAAAAAAAAAAAAACAGTATTTTAGCCTGCTTCCATTGTGACAGGGAAACATGGCGTCTTATTAATTGGAAACTAGTTTTTAAATTTTTTTTAAAAGTTTTATTTTATTTTGAAAAGCAAAAGCAAAGCAAGAACAAAAATCAGAAACAAAGAAAGAAACAGGGCAACTTACAACAGTACATGTGTTACAGATTTTCAAACCAGTAAGAGCTGATTAACAATGGTTGACATATTATCTACTTTATTGCCAAATCTGTTGCTCAGATTAACAGAGTTATGCAAGATCGGACATATGGTTGCGTATTGCCACGCGATTTCAGGAAATCTTGAATTTTCATTCTTGTCTCTTTTTTTAAACTTTTTTCTTTAAATAGACTTTTGTAGAGAGTATAGTAATAATTGATATGACATTTAAAATGCTACACATTTAAAAGACCAAAATGTAAGCTATTCTAGCACAGTGTTTTTATTACACATTGCTGTCCTTGATGTAATTGCTTAGATCACAGATATTGGCATATAGAGATAGTTAAGGTGAGAATTGTACACATAATTTTCAAAAGATTGATGGAAAGATTTAGTACAATCACTTCAGCCATCCTGGATATATACTTGCATACTTTATTTTATTTAATTTTTTAAATTTTTATTTTTTTTTGCCAAAATCAAGAAACATATTCATATAATTAGAATTCTCAAAGTAGAATGGGGTAGGCAATAAATATTTAAAGATTTAAAATTTCTGAATTTAGTTAAAATTATGCACCACATTTCCAAGAAAAATGAACCTTTTGCACAAGAAATATGAATAAAATCATGCCAAGATACACAAAACTATAATTGTCCAAACCTAACTGTAAAGAAAAAAATCTTCAAAGCATATACATAGAAACAATATTAGTTATAAAAGAACAAAATTAAATAACATCATATTCCACAATGGAAAAATAAAGAGCAAGTGGATAAGAAGCTAGACTGATAGTGAAGAGTTACTAAGAATAATAACAAAAATACTGGAATGGCAAATATGTGACCAACACTTCTAACAGTGTTTAGTCAAAGGCTGACGGTTGGGGAGAAGGTTCAGTAGAATAAGCATTTGCCTGGCAAGTGCAAGGGCCTGAGTTCAATCCATGATTCTGCCAAAAAAAACCCTGAAAAAAAATTATCTGTTCTCTTTGAATTGTATACTTCGCAAACATACCTTGGAGAACTAAAAGTAAAATATTTTTCAGTTATACAAACTTGAAATATTCTAGTATCTCCATATGTAGCATAGAAAATAACAAAGACTATAATCCAGATGGCAAGAGAAGTAGTGTATGGCCATGGGTAAAGAATAAAGAGCCCTCAAAATAGAAGCTATGTAGGACTATGTAAAATATAACATTAGACAAACCCATTTAAAAAGTCATTGAAGATTTCCACAAAACAGTATCAATCTTAGGTTATATACATATTTTGTGTGTGTGTGTGTGCGTGTGTGTAAAAGTCAAGGAAGAACTAATACAAAGTCAACGGAAAATAGCAATATACATTTTAAAGTTTCTAATGCCAGGAGAAAATAACATACCATGCCTTATAAGTGGATTGTAGGTTGAAGAAACAGTATAAATAGTAAAATTCAACAATATTCAGAAAATTAAATATTAATTAATTCAAAATTAAATTAAATATTTCAAAATAATACTCAAAACTTAAAATTCAATTTTAGTACACTAAGAGGCCAGGATGTAATGTATCATATGTACGAATCTGTGATCAATTCAGAATACTTACACAGTATTGATTAGGTTAATATATACAAAAATATCAAATAGCAAAAATTTTTTCATGATAGTGAAGAGTTACTAAGAATAATAACAAAAATACTGGAATGGCAAATATGTGACCAACACTTCTAACAGTTCGGGTACAGGATATCACACAAAGTTGTAGTATGTGGAGGATATGGACAGTGTCCATAACACTTACTGGTATCCAAGTGTTACTGTCATTTCCTTGATATCCATCGTATAGACCTAGACAGAATCATGACCCACAGTTTTCAGGAGAAGTCCATTTGTAGAGTACACTGATGGAAATATTTTGCTGCTGTATAGAAAAGATTAATTTAGACTGCTGTTGGATACTTCTTTTCCTCCAATGTTTATTGTTTGCCCTGTTTGGTGGGTTCTTTCATTCTTATTCATGGAGTTGTGGTCATTTGACCCCTCTCTAGAATATGTTTTAGTAGGCTGTGCAGGGTTGGCTTTGTTGTCATGAAATTCATTGTTCTTGGTCATGGAAGTATTTCACATCTCCATTAAACTTGAAAGAGAATTTTGCAGGGTATATCAGTCTGGGTTGGAGTTTGTTTTCTTGAAAGACTTGAAGTACTTTGCTCCATGCTATTCTTGCCTTGAAGGTTTGTGAAGAGAAATCTACCATTATTCTGCTTGGTTTTCTTTTAAATATAATCTGTTTCTTTTCTCTTATGGTTTTTACTATACAGTTCATGTGCTGAATTTCTGGGACCTTGATTATTATATGTCTGGGTACGGTTTTTAATTGGGTTGATGCTATTTGGAGTTCTATATGCTTCAGTTACCTGAATGCCAGATTGTTTCCCTGTATTTGGGAAGATTTTGTTATTACTTCTGCTCATACTCTTTTCGTATCATTTGTATTGACTCCTTATTTCTCATCAACGCCTATTAGTTTTAGATTGTTCATCTTTGCATCATCTTCCAGATGCTGAGTTATTTTTTCCTCCACTTTAGTTGTTTTCAAGAGATCTTTTCTTACCTTTTCACTAGTTGCAATGGTGTCATCAAGGTATGAAAGTCTATTTTTACTTTCATTCAAATGGTTTTGCCAGCCTGTGACTGAGGTTTTCATTTCCTGTATAGCACCTTGAATCTGCTTCATGCATTCTATTTCTTTCCTATATTGCTCATTCAAAGATTCCATCATTTTTCTATTCTCCTGTATGGTTTATCAGTGTCTTCTTTAGAAGCATTTAGTACTTCTTCCATTATAGTTATCATTTCTTTTTATTACTTCAGAAATTATTTCTGATCTGATTTCCTCTATACTTTTCTGCAGTCATTTCTTTACTTCAGACTCTATTATTTCAGAGATTTCATTGATTTCCAGTTTCTTCTATGCTATTGTCTCCTGAATTTGTTCTTGGTGGGCTTGGGGCCTGAGAATGCATTTTGCTCTTTTTCTTTGTCATTTTTTATAGCATTGTCTTCTGATCTTTAGTGTAGAGCTTTATTACAGTTATTACCTTAGCACCTGATCCAGATCTATCAAGTTCAAATTTGTTCAAGTTGGTGTGGCTTGGGTCTGGCTGCTTTGCTCCACTTCGGCCTGCTGCAGCCCTTAGAAGTTAATGTGCTGCGCCACTCTGGCAAAATGTTCTGCTCCTAGGATAGCTGGGTGGTTCTTTCCTCTAGCCTCTCTGCATGGAGTTCTTCCATAGGGTTTCACACCAGGCCTGTCTGATGGAGAAAGTTTCACTCATACAGCTGGCATGGGCACTGGCTGGACTGAGGACCTGGAAAGCCCAGGGTCATCCCATTCACAAGCTTGTGCAAGCTTGTGCACTGGCTGGAATGTTTGAATTCTTAGCACATTTAAGACATTTTGATTTTTTAATGAACATTTGCCCTCTACTTTTCTAACATTAATAACTATCCTTTATGAATTTGGTCCATGTCTATGATTTAATTTATGGTTTAGTTTTAAGTCTCATTATAAGCTTGAGGTAGTTACCCTTTGTTATATTTTGTAATATTTTCATTCTCTTTTTTTGATAAATTAATACATTTTTTTATTTTACTGAAGTACAAATATCAATGAGACAGTTTCAAGACACATTAACAGGACAGATTCAATAAATTAACACATTGCAAACTGTTTTCATAATGTTTTGGTATCATACAAGGTGCATACATGATATTATACTTACAGACATTATTATAGCAGATGTCTCTTATCAGTAAATTAAGAGAGTGTATCTGTCTACTTATCTTATGTTTTTATACCTAAATTATATCACAGATTCAATAATTAATACTTTCTACCTTGTTATTTTCCTATTGGTTGTCCATAGTACTAGAAGCCAACATAATATCTTGTCCAACCACTATTAGTGCAAATCTTGCTTTTCATAGAATTATGCAGAAGTATGGCATATTTATCTTAACTGTACTGTTTATACACACACATCATGATTCTTCCTTTCTATACTCCTTGTTTTGTCTAGATCTGTTAAAGATTGGCACTCCATTGTCATTAAACCATTTTAGGTGTTCATTCTCATATTTGTGAATTTTTTGTTTTGTAAAATGAAAGATCTATTTATTTTCTCACAGAAAATATAATTTTTTAAAAACCATGTATGGATATGCTACTCTGTTCACACAGACTTGTGAACCCCAATTTTTATTCAAATTCTGTTTGCTGTCTCTAATTCAGATGCATTGTTTTAATTTTTTGTCCTGACATGACATCACATATTTTATTTGCTGCTTTATTTTTTAGTTTTTTTTTTTTTATTTTTGCTTTCAACTGAATTAAGTCTTTTTATTCTTTTAGTAATCTCTTCCAGGGTTAACTACTTCCATTGTAGGTGATGAAATATGTAAGGCTCCACTTGAAATGTTGGCACTGCTATGAACATAGTCTCCTTCTCTTCTGTGCAACTCAGAATTAAAACTTTGATTGTTGTCTTATATTCCTGTCTCAGAAGTTGTTCCATTGCAGAAGTTATTTGAAGACAGTCTTATGCTTTTTAGCAGTGGTCTCTGACCAGGTTCTATCTTCTCTATGAACACCACCAATGGAGTTAGTTTAAATATGTATTAAACTAAGAGGCATTTTTCTAAAATGAGTTTAAATATACTTTATTTTAGACAACCTACATGACTTTTTTTTTCCCTAGAAAACAATGCCTCTACTCCAATAAATCACAGTCAAAATAAACAAAGTGTTCAAGATGATATCAGTCCCATTAGTCTAAAATCGTGGTGTTTTGCAGATGACAAACAGCAACCAGTTATGACAAGTGATAGATCCAAGGTTACCATCAAATTCATTAACATTTTTCCATTTCTAAACTATCCTTAAAGAAAAATCATAAATGAGGTCACACCATCCTCATGGTAGTCCAGGCAAGCAACCATGCCATCCGGATTCATGTTTGCACCAGTAAAGAACCGATAGTTTTTGAAATTAGCAAGGATGTGCTAGATTTGCTCTGCAGTCCCCATCATAAATGGCTTTACTCTTTCTGGTCTTTGTTCTTCAAGTTAGCCTTTGATTGATTTCATATAATCTTTGATGTACTTCTTGTAGACTTCTTTTGTGAAGCTGGTTTCCTGCAAGTGAAGGTTCATAATAGTATCTACACTAGTGACTATGGTGATTTCGGTGCCTCTGCCCTCTGGACCTTCAGCAGAGGCATGGCCACTAATGAGCAAGTCGTCAATGTCACCCTCTGCTTTACTGACCGTCTTGCCCTCCACCTCTAGGCATAGCCCACCCACAATCTCCCAGATCTTGTAAATGTAGGAGAACATCTCATCGTCGTTGATGAGTTCCCGGTAGATAATCATGATGGTGGCTGAGAGAGGTGGAGGCTGTGAAAGCTTAGCAGGAGCTGGAAGCTCAGAGCGAGCACAGTGCAGCCGGAGTGCCACTAGGAGGGAAATGGAGGTGGGGGGAAAAGGTCCTGCTTTATCTTTTAGAAATGCACTTCATTCCATCTTGTTGTTCTTTAAAATTATCTTTGCTAGTTTTAATGATTTTCTCTTTCAAATGAATTTTAAAGAGTCTCTTACTATTTGACTAAAATTGTTCTGAAATTATAGATTAAGTTAGAGTGAATTGCCATTCATCATATTGGTTTGTTTCAACCGTGAAACCAATACATTCTCTGAAGTATTCAGTTCTTTTTTTAAAATGATTTTTAGATGCCCTTTACATACTATTTTTGTTTGGTTTACTTTTACTGTTCTTATAAATGTGATAGTCTATGGACACAATTTTTGTTAAGTGGGTTCTGATAATTCACAGTTGATGTGTGATACCACTTTGCAAGAGTCAGTTATGTGTGGCTTTCAATTCTGCTGTACTGAAATCAGATTGGAGTTACTCCTCAGCCAGAAAGAAGGATAAGCTTGTTACATTTCTAGGTAAATAGATGCTCCTTTACACCATACTCTTAAGTTAAAATAATCAGTCATAAATGTGTAAATATCACATTGTGTCTCTGGTTTGAGAGAAAATGTAAAAATGCAAATAGGGACCAAGGTGTATACAAGGTATGGTGAAATAGGAAGACATGGTTCAGAGGAAAAGGGCACAAAACAGGGGAGGATGAAAATGATAAAAGAAGGATAAAAAACCTTTGTAAATAAGGAAAGAAGAAGGATTGAAGAGAGGTAATTGGGATACAAAGAAGAATCAAGATATATCATGTATAGGTACAAATTTTCTATGATGAATGTGATCATTATGTGTATCTAAATTGTACCAATAAACTTCTTTAAGTGTGAAATTTCTCACAAGTGGTAATTAATTAATTAACTAATTTATTTATTTATTTTTGAGACAAGTTCTCACTCAACAGCTTTGACTGGCTTTGAGCTCATTTTGTAGCCCAGGCTGGTCTTGAATTTGCAATGATCCTCCTGCCTCAACATTCCATGTTCTGGGATTACAGGCATGTTCTGGGATTAAAGCACACCAGGTTGTCACAAGTGTTTGTTAGGTAGCCATTCTTGCCTGTGCCTTTTGTATTGTTGAAACCTTGAGCTCATAGTCCTGATTCTGTGTGGCTAGTGGCCTCTTTACCAAGAATCTCTTAGACTTTGGACACTGACCTATCTTTCTACCATTCTAGCTGTTCCAGTCTCTTTACTTCTTTGTTTCTCTTATTTTGATTTGTGAGAAGTAAAGGAATCTGTTGTGGAATTTTTTTCCTTCTTCTATTTGGATCCATCCTTGTCTGCTATTAATTTTTGATGATGCATTTCAATTCTAGTTTGCTAATTTTGTCTGGAGTTTCAATGTGTATACCTGATTGCCCACTCCTCATTCATTTGTACCAAAGCTTAGTGTGTATTTTCAACAGAGTGATGGGTATTTGTCACCACTCCTAGGCCAAGCTTACCATGCCTGCATAAGGCAAGGCCATTCTGCCAGTTATGCAGACCAAAACTCTGTACATCTTTTCTCATAAGGTGCACAACCAGCTTGCTAGAAAATCCTGACAGTTCTGTGTAATTTAGATAAATAACTCTAAAATCAATTGCCACTACTTCATGGCTATAATCCTGGTCCAAGGCATTATCATGTTTCGCCAACATTTTTTCATTAATTTCCTAATCTGTCCGCTAGTTAGAGCCCTTTTCCTCTTTTAGACCCTTCTTAAGATGCAATGGAATAGTCCTCGTAAAGGGAGTTTGTATCATATTTCTCTTCTGTACAGAACCATCCAAAGGGCCCCAAAGAGACTTTAGTCCTTATGGTAACCAATTGAGTCTGATGTGGTCTGTAGCTCTCCTATCTTCTTTGAGATTCTGTCCTGCTACTCTCCCCTCCTGGTCTCTCTGGGCAGCCCACCACACTTCACAGACCAGTCTTCCCTTCTCATTGCACTTTGCATTTGATGGGTTTTCTGCATGAGCATGCTCCCTCAGATCCACCAAAGGCTCTACTCCCTTCTTTGATATTTCCTCAAAAGTCACCTTCAAAGGAGTCCTTCTCTGCTCTCACTAACTAAAAATTTAACTTACTTCTATCATTATGATGCTTTCTATAGCAATTCCATTTTCATTTGACTTACCGCAATCTCCTCTTCTTTGTTAGAATACAAGCTTGTAGAGCACCCAGTTCTTTTACTTGTTTAGCTTTGGTTATTATGATGTAGCCCAAACCTAGGAAAGTCTTTAATGCACAAAACAGGTGTTTGCTTTCTTTGGATTAAATAGCTAGATGACATAAGAGGATGATGTCGGTTGAGGAGAAGCATCCTTTGCTTAAACTTTTCCACCTGTAGTCATTACCTATTGAATTTCAACCAAAGAACATAATCTTCAAAGCACAGCCACTATGTTTGGCTTTGACTACCACATCTCTTTCTGCTGTCAGAATTTTCTCAATTGCCTCTTTTGGATTCTTGGATACTTTCAAATTCTTGACTCAGTCACATTTGCCATATATGCTGATATCTATCCAAGTTTTAGATGTGGATATCAGTGGGGATTGTTGTTCCTTAGACTACTAGAGTAGAGAATCTCTTCTATTTAAAGTATGATAATGTTTAAGACTCATGAAAAAGTATTATTTATTAAGTATTTCTGTAGAAATTAAGTTATATAACTAAGCTATATATTCTTCTATAACTTCTCTTCATTTTTTCTTATTGTAAAAAAGGCATGCAACATAAATTTACTACTTTCATTATTTCTAGCTGTATAGTTCAGTTCAGTAGTACTGTATCCATGGAGAACTGGGTATAGGATGACCCTGTGGACACCAGAATGCCCAGATGCTCAAGTTCTATGTATAAAATAGAACAGTATTCCCATATAGCCTGTTTGCCTGTCTATAAATAATCTCTAGATTATTCAGTGATTGATACAGTATAAATAGTTGTCATTTGGATTATTTAGAGAATAATGGAAAGAAAAAATAGCCTGTTGATGTTCAACAGAGTTGCACACTATAGATTCATTTCCTGCTAGAATCCTGGGATGTTGAACCCAAGGATCCCACATTTGAAAATCTGCTTTCTCTATAATTTATTTCCCTTCTCTCTGACAGATGGAAAAATACCAGTGTAAAGTAGGTGCTATACATCAATTTGGCTAGATGATAGGGCCTAGTTTTGTCCAACATCAGTCTAGATATTGGAAGATAATTTGTAAATATGATTAACACCTGTTAATAAAATTAACAGTCAGTTGATTTTAGGTAAAATAAGTGTTCTTCATGCAATCAGTTCAAGGCCTTAGGAACAAAGATTTAGGGTTTTCAAACCTGAAGAAGGCTACATAAGAGCCCCGTTAAATGTTCAGCCTACAGTTCTATAGGATTTCAACTCAAAGGAAGCATTGACCCTTACCAGTTATATGTTCCCTAAAAGTTATGCTCCCATAACTCTTTAATTGTGAAAATCCAGTTCCCTAAAAATCAAGGGTATCTTTTCCTTCTCTCTCCTTTCAACACACATACACACACACACATGCACACATGTACACACACATGCACATGCACACACACATACACACACACATACACAGCTTACTCTCTTTCTCTGGAGAACACTCAATAAAACAGTCTCCTATTTCATGATTTTATTTGCAAAGCAGAAAAACCCAATCCAATGAAAGCTACAGACTGTTAGTGCCTAAGTGGGAAGGGAGAGCTAGAACTCCCAAACTGGTATATGTCAAATGTGCTGAGTCCGTAGTCCTACAACATTGAGGAATGAAATCATGAACCAAAGGAAGAATTTAGGTGTTTTATTGTAATAAAGAGACTGCATATATTGCAGGGTAACAATAAGCTTCTCTTCTGGAGGGTTAACAACCTAAGTATTCACATCAAAAATTGGAAAAAAAAGAAAGGCTGCAAGGTCAGCCAACATTTTGGTCCTAGCCTTTCAAGGTCAGTGAAGACTCAGGACATAGGAGAACTTGTACTTTAACATCATGTAACTCAGTTGTGCCCCAAATTTTCTGATGTGCCTAAGGAGAGTGACATGGAAAGAAAATATTCTCTCAGGCTTCTGCAGAGAGCAAGTTGGTCAAACAATGACCATGACTCATCCACATGGCTGATACTGACAGAGGATCTACAAAGTGCAGTACAGGATTACAGGATAAACCTTGAGGGTACGTAACTGATCTTATCTGATACAAAAGTTATGTTTCCTGTTATATAGGTCTTGCTTTATCTCAGTCTTAACCATCCAGCAAAAAAGTATAAAAAGAAGGTGTATAAAGTAAAGTCATATTAATATAATGAGCTGTGAATGGCTCGAGTGAACAAGTTCTGTGGATAACCCACTACTACTACAGACTGCTGAACTGTGTTGGATTGTTTTATTAATAAATAAATAAACAAATAAATATAAATAAGTAAAAATAAAAAAATAAAAAATAATAGGACTCAAAGATGCAAAAAGGAAAAGAGATAAATAAAAACAAATAAATAAATAAAAAAGAAAAAGAAGAATAGCATCTGGATGTCCCTTCGGAGTTACCAAGTGGGGCAGGTACTGAGGCCCTGCATCATGGGTAATTAACACAACAAAAACACAGTAAGGTACAATGTGGGGGTTACTACTGTCAGCCTATAGGATTGCAAGTATAGCCCTTTCACTAATAATCTCTTATTCAGGAAATGAGTCTTGTACCAAGAGCATGTGGAAAGGAGAAAGGAGAAGAGTATGAGTACAGGTGTTCTGATCATCCACCTATGGGCCTGATGCCTGTCTGTACCATTGGGCTAGGCGGTGCTTACAAAATAATCTGAACTTGCTGTTTGTGTCTAGGAAGGCTGGCCGGGCTGGACACAGAGTCTCTATCTTGTCTCTGCAGCTACAATCTACGTGTGTTTATTTTGTAATGTTGATTTCCTTGAGTGTCTAATTCTTCTTGGATTATATATTAATCTCTATTTTTACCTGTCTATATTTAACTCTCACCTGTGTTCTATTTCCTACAGATTTTGTTTCCAGAGCTTCATAATGATGCAAGCCAATTCCATAATCAGGCTTCTCTGTGTGTGTTTTCTGTCTCTATCCCTGTCTCTGTCTCTGTCATTGTCTCTGTCTGTCTCTATCTCTGTCCATCTCTGTCCTGCCCCTTAACATACAGCCTATCCCATTCTCCAGAGAACTGTGTGTTATATAACATAATTCACAATTTTATTTGCAGAGTAGCAAACTCAACACAATGGAAGATGCAGAGTTTTAGTGCCTGAAGCAGTGTATACCTATGGGAAACGAAAGAGACAGTAATTTTTTTTTTTTTTTTTTTGTCTTTTTGAAACAGCGTCTCACTATGCAGTTCAGGCTGGCCTTAAGCTCATTTTGTAGCTCAGGCTGGTCTCAAACTCACAACAATCTTCCTGCCTCAGCCTCCTGAGTGCTGAGATTACAGGCATGCACCACCACTCCTGGCTAAGAGACAGTAATTAAATGCTTCACTATAGTATGGTCTACACTTCTCCCTGGTAATTATTTTGGATAATTGTTATGCCAAACTCATTTCATCAAATTTGTACTGAAATGTTGATAAATACAATCTCTATTACCACATATATACATATAAAATGTTGACAAAACATCCAACTGATTTTAATAAGGAAAATGCAAATTCTACTAAAGTTGAATGGCAAGATCTGGAGGGGAAATAAGTAAACATAATGATAACTGGAAGGCTTTGCAAAGTTGAAAGTGTTGAAGTGGCAGCTTCGGCTTTGGGCACCAGAAAGAAATCAGGGACAAAACACAGCAAAATTCAGCATGGGACCTGAAGACACCCTAATGGACCCACAAGCAAGGAAACAAGGGAGGAATGAGCATTATATGAATTGTGAAAAACAGCTAAGCTCCGCAGTCTGTGCCTAAAAGTGAGAGAAGATTAGACAAGCTGAGAGACAGTGGGGAATCTTCCACTTTTAATCAGCCTCGCCTGGCAATGCCAGCCTCTTGTTTTAGCTGCAAGGTTCTTTCTACACATTTACAATCTTTGTGCTGTCATCTACTATCTCCTGCCTTCTTCATTATGAAATCCCACCACATACTTGAGCTGCTGAAATATCTGTACCATTCCTCTGCTCTTTCTGGAAACACAAATTATCAATGACCCAGAAGTTACAGTTGGAGGAAACTGCTCTTTTTGCTTCAACTTTTCTGATGGTTTGAATCAAATGGGTGCAGTGAGAGTGCTGCTGGTGATTGGAACATCGCTGATGGCTCCTTTCTGTCATGGTGGATGCACATGCTGAAAATTTTATAGGCAAAGAGCATAGAGAAAGCTACAGAGACGTGAGAATGGGGGCATGAATCGGAACACGATGCAAGCAGGCCAGCTTAGCTAAAGAGCCGGGTTGTGTATGGAAGCTAGCTTTAACCACCCATTTGACTCAACTGTGTGTGCGTGCGTGTGTGTGTGTGTGTGTGTAGATGTCTGGAAAATTAAACACAAACTCTACTTGCTAAAGAAATAAGTGTCTCCAAATGAATTTTGTCTTTTTAAAAGTAAATATTCATGTTCAAATAATAAATCCACATAGAAAATCTAGGAAAGAATTAAAGTACTAATGGCACTAAACCCTGGTACCGCAAAAAAAATTAAGAAAAAGTATTCAAATTAGAACATAAAAACAAGTTTCTTTATATATTGTCCTTTTACTGGGAATTTTATTTTTTGTATGAAATGGAAAAAAAGAAGTACATAAATCATAATAAACTAAGGGTTTCTAATTCAAAAGCATGTGTTTTTATCAAAAAAGACCCACAGTACAGTCAGGACTCTCACCAAAATATTCTCTGGCAAAGTCAAGATGTGCTCCTGCACCCTTGCTGTCAAGAGCCTTCTCTCCGTGGGCATCTGACATGGGTGCTGTGCCAGCAAAGGCTGCTCTCTTGTGTCTGCTGAATAGAAGCATAACTCTCTGCACTGAGAATGGGGACAACAGTGGAGATAACAGGGTGCTGCAGATCTCTAAACAAAAATAACTAGTCCTGCTCTTGAGGCAGCTGCTTAAGGTTTGTTTTCGTGGTGAGTACACTGCTTCAAATCGTTTGATGAAACCTAAGAGAGTGGGATACATGTATCAGAGAAAAAACACATTACATAGGTTCCTAAATTATAAAATATATAATATAAACAATATAAACTTCATGTAACATTTATATAAATGTTACATTTATATACTTATAAATATATTACATTTATTGCAATAATTATAAAGCTGCATCTTAAATGTCAATGTAAAACTCTCAAAAGATCCTTTTGAGATCTGTGCTTTATAAATAATAAAAGTTTTCAGAGAGTTACATCTGGAAGAATAAACAGTCAAACCTTGAACATTTAGATAAACTCTGGAACTTCTGGAGCAAAGAACAGAAGAGTGACATTGTTATAAAACTATCGAAGGTCATTGTGCTCTACTATAAAGTGCTTTTAGTGAATTAAATATTTGATTTTGATTTGGGGTGATATTTTCTCTGAAATTGTAAAAGAAAATACTGTCTTCCAAAGTCCAGATCCCTGAAGCACTATGGTTGTCATTTAATTAGCTTTGTCACTTGTACCAGGTCTGGCGCTGCCATGGCACGGATGTGAAGTGGAGGACCCCTTGAGTGTGCTATGACTAAGGTTTTAGTTGTCAAGGTGACATTTTGGGGAGGTGGTGGAGCCGTGGAGAATTAGGTCCTAACGTGAAAGCCTCAGAGAGTCTTTGTGAGACCCTTGCGCTCCTGAGAGAGGCCTGCAAGAAACACACAAGCCTGGCTCCTGCAATTGCTTCCTCTGCTCTTGGTTGCGGAGGAACCACAAGCACACCCTGCCCTGCTTCCGCGAAAGGGGACTGCCCAGGGGCAGGCCGCGCTACAGCCCGCCCTGCTCTTCTGACCTTACAAATTTGAGCTAAACAACAACAACAAAAATAAACAAAAAACAAAAATATTTTTCTACATAAGTCGTCTGTTTTAGCTGTTAAAATGACAAAAATCTAATATAGATGCCACCTACCTTTTGTTACCTCTCTAATATTTTCCCTTTTAAGTGTCCTATGGTTTCCAAACCCTATGGAAACAGCACTTTTCCTTGACTTCAACAGAAAAACAGATGACATTATTTTTCCTGTTACTTAATGTCTTAATTTCAGATCAACAGAGAACATAAAATTCTCTCTCTCTCTCTCTCTCTCTCTCTCTTGCTCTAGTTCTAGCTCTAGCTCTAGCTCTAGCTGTATCATTATACTATATTTTCAGCAGACAGATGGCATTGTGAATGCTCATGCTTGTTAGGTTGCCTTCTGTGTGCGATTCCAGAGGATAGAAGCACAAAGGAAGCACTCCAAGATCATTTCTACACTTTCCAGTAGCATCAGCAGGAGTGTGAAATAATTCTTCCTTTCAGTGTGCTCAACTTGCACTTCTATTATGCTATATAAAGACCACAAAAAAGCACACCTCAGGTAGTGTGTCTGTCACATTCCAGACTTGGAAATGGTCCTAGACTGTTTGCTCAAGGATGCGATTTTGCCCTTTTTCTTAATTATCAGTTAGAAGATTTCAAGGCTTAAGTAATGGGGTGACATGGAAAATAAATACTGTTCACTTGCAGCCAACCACTCTCTAACTTATTTGAATCTACCATTTCTGGTATGAACCAGAAGTGAAGTGCCTCATGCAGGTAGGAAGCTTTCTTTGAAGCTTCTAAGAATTATTTACTCAGGATTCTCTTTTCATCTACTGTCATCATGTAATGGTGTAATTACTTGGACTGTATTTCTTAAAAGAGTAAGTGCTGCCTCTGACCTTTGAAAACTATGAGGCACTGCGAAAAATAGACGATGCTGTTCTTTTGTTTTTAATTATTACTAGTGTTATGATTTATGTTTAGAATTATATGAGAAGCTGTAATATCCAAAAGGTTAGTGAACGAAAATACCTCGCTATTAGGTAGAACTGCAAGATGTATTGTTTAATGTTGAGAGGATATGTATTGAGTACTGTTTCCATGGCAAGATTATATTTGGCATTCACACATACAGCAAATCCACAAATAAAGAAGCAAAAATAAAACAAACAAACAAAAACATGAGACACCCTGTCAAACTTATACTTCAGATTGCTAGTGAATCATTTATGGAAAATACTATGTCCTGAGCAGTACATTTATACTAACATGGTGTATCACTACCTGAAATTTGTATTTAGTGGGGGCGTTCTGTGTTCTGTCAATAGTGCTTTGAAGATAAAATGTCAAAATCCCTGACATTGATGTTTGCACTGCTGACGGCCATATGGAACTGCTTCTTGTCAGAGCTGCAGCAGAGGGGAAGCATAATGCTTCAGGAGTACAGGCAAAGGTGAGGCTAACTTGATCCTTTCACTAGAGAAATGTTTGCAGGCTGCTCCAAAATATTTAACTATATGCTAACGTTTCTTAATGCTGCCTGAGACTGATTTCTCTCTCTCTCTCTCAAATCTACTTCTTCCAGGATCAGATTCTTAAAAGAAAATAAGTTCTTCTAATGTGAACAAACCTGTTATCTTGGTTATTTTTCTCTCATTGCTGAGATAAAATATTCCACACCTCAAATTAAGGAAGAAAAGGTTTATTTAGCTCACAGTTTGTGGAGGTTTCAGTCCCTACTCACCTGTCTCCCAGGCAGGGTGGCAGGCTCATGGGCAATACTCCACAGTGGCAGAAGGCAATCAAAGCTGCAATGGGAAAAGGGAAGGAGCAAGCATCGTTTCCTCCCTTGGGTCATACTCAGGCTCCCTTTCCACACCATCTGCGTGCCCTCCTCTGCACAGGCTTAGGATGTTTACAAAGTGAGGACATCCCCTGCTGAATCCCTGAGCCAAGCTTTTAAACTTCTCAAGTTGACACAACGTGTCAACCATTACACCCATGACAATTTTTCTCTCTGCAGTCATATGATATTAGATATTTATTTTAATCAACACATAGCATAAAAGCAAAGAATTCTGACTCAAAAGTTGCAGTCAGTCATGTGCTTTACTTACTGTCTCTAAGAGGTGGATGGCACTGTTGAGATCATATTTATATTTACTACCCATATGCCCTAGCTGAGGGATAGAAATGCCTTGGCAAGTCCTGAGTTTCTGCCATGTATTCATGATGGCCTGAAAAACAGAGATTAAAGTTCACATGGAACTGGATTTAGACTATTAGGACTTGAATCTTAGTGTTGCTTAGTTTGCTACCTAAGTAATCTTAAAGATTTACTTACAGATGTGGTCACAGCATCAGTGAAGTAAAGTTAGATAATATATTAACTTCTTGCAATGCTAGAAATCCACATCTTATGAATTAAGAGATAAGAGCTGGCCAGATAGCTCAGCAGACTAAAGTGCCTGCTTAGGCAAAGCTCAGCAGCCAGGGTTGGATCCCTGGCATGACCGAGCTGGCCCTACCTCTGGGGCGTACTTGGGCAGGGTGGCACATGCCTGTCATCTCAGTGCTTGGGAGGCTGAAAACAGGAGATTCACTATGAGTCTGATCTACATAGTGAGACCCTGTAGACTCTGTAGACCCTGTACTAAATACAAAAATAAATAAATAAATAAAAGATATGGGTCAAACCTTGTATTATTTTTTACTTACAGATGTGGTTACAGGGTCAGTGAGGCAAGTAAAGTGTGAGAGGCCTCGGGGAGCATGTGCATGTCAGGCCGGCAGCTGATTTTCAGCTACAGACAAATATAGGGATGAGGAAATGAGGGCCACTTTACTTACACCTCAAAAAGTCATCAAAATTAGTCACAAATGCTGAAATATGGACTCTCTTCATTCTTAAATGGCATTATTTGATGAATATTATTTTAAAATGCTCCACAAAGTTTTAACCTGAGGATGTAGATAGTCACTGATAATAAGAATCTTTATGAGAGAAAGTTTTTTTTATATAGGTTTCAAAGTTCTGGAGTTCATGTTTTCATTTAATACCTATCTTGTATATTCTGAAATAATGTGCAGGTTTCAAAGACAGACTTCTAGAACTTGCATGTGGATAATAGTCTTATCCTCTCCCACTTAACTATTTTGTAATGATTATAAGTTACTTGTACTGAGCATTTATTTTGCCCAAAATGTTTTAAATATGTATGTTCATTTTCATGTAATCTTCAGCAACAATCTGTTGGACAAGTATTATGATTATCCCATCAGACAGTGTTTCAGTTGTTTTGCTCTTTCATAAATCGGTACAAAATGTAACAACAAATAGTCATTATTCCCAGGGACTCAGTGCTCAGGTGCTCCTGTGGTGTGAGCTGTGACCACTTATGTGGCGGTGCATGTGGTCACTCCAGGGGGGTCACAGCGGCCTCAGTCGTATCTGCTGATTGCTCATTGGCAGGTTGTCACGTGTCTTCTTTACATGAGCTTTCTATAGTAGACTGCAGAGCTCAGAGAGCTGGTTTCAGAAAGAAAAAAATGAAAACTTTAAAACCTTTTATGCTTCCCCTTGCAATAGGCATGATGTCACATCCACTGCATTCTCTTCTTCTAAACAATTCCCATGACCAGGCTACATTCAGGGCAGGAGGAAACCTACATAAAGGCCTGTGCATAGGAAGATATGTCACCAGAAGCCATTAAAAAAAATTCAAACAGAATAAAAATAATAAAAAAAGAAATGATACATAATTTCACTAAACAAGATAATAGGAGTTCAACAATGTGTGTTATATTGCATATTGTCCTCTTCAAATTGGTTACCCAGATTAGCAGATATAACCACACAAAATTGGACAAAAAATTAGAAAGAAGAAAAAGAAATTAAGCATTAGCTGCTCTTTCAACAGAGCAGTAGAAATCAATACTACGATTATTGAAGTGATCCTGTGTCATTTCAAAAATGCAAATTTTTTGTGGGGGCAGAGCCAGGGATTGAACTCAGGCCTTGTGCTTGCCAGGGAAGCACTTATTTTATTGCGCTATCTTTCTAGCCCCCAAGAAATGCAAATTTAAGAAACACTGAAATTCCATCTCATCCCAGAAAGAATGGCTATTATTAAAAAGTCAACTAAGAACAAACACTGGAGTGGTTGGGTGAAAAACAGAACCTTCTTCACTGGTGGTGGTAGTTAGTATGCACTGGTACAACCACTGTGGAAATTAAAGTGGAGATTTCTCAAAAAAAAAAAAAAAAACCTAGGATTTGAGGTCCCATTCAAACCACCTATTCCCCTCCTCTGAATTTTTCCCAGAGGAACTGAAAATATCATACCATAGTGATATATGTGTGTTCATATTTATAGTAGTGCATTTTTTCATAGCTAAATCTTGGAAACAACCCAAATACCCATCACTGAGGAATAGATTTAAAAATGTGGTATTTTTATACAATGGAGTATTAGCCTACTGTCGAAAAGATAAACTCAAGACTTTTATAATTAAATGGATCCAACTAGAAACCATGCTCATAAGTGAAATAAATCAGATCTACATCTATAAACATCATATTGACTTCCTAGTGAAAGAACCTGAAAGAACAAATAAAATCTGAAAGTTCTGATAGATACTGAGGCCATTTTGTTCACTTTACCATATACATATGCTTAAATTGAGACACAGAATGTTTAAGTATCTTACAGTAGGTCATATTAATTAAGTAGTAGAACTGGATTTTAAATGGATACAAACCTGTTTTTGTTACTACAGGTTATAGGTAATTATTGTAGTAATGCTGATATTTATCCAAGATAATTTCCTGAAGTGAAAAAATTTACTTCATACATAAATATCTGTATTTTTGTTTTGAAATTTTCTGTAATTATTCTTGAAACTTCTACTTATTTAAAAAGCTAACTGTGGAGAATTTTAAACAACGATAATTAATACCTAATGTTGTTGCTTAATTTAACTTTGGTTTAAGTGCCAAAGAAGCTAAAATGTATAGATGTACAGTTAGATCTTTATTTTGCATTATAGAAAGAAAAAGTAAGGTAAATGATGCAGAGTCAGTTATATCTTTTTCATTACATCTAGAGAGGGAAAAGGATGAGGGGTAATACATCTTCTATTCATAAAATAAAAAGCTAATATGAAACTATAGACAGTTCCAAGGAAAGCATTATATCAGTGTTCTTAGCAAGCCTTCAGTGAGGTTAGGTGTGCATTTGGAGACTTGAATGCAATATTGAAAATGATTTCTCCTAGCAAACAAAGATTTCATATCCTAGAAATTAAGTTTCTGACCAGAATGTCAGGTCAGACAGATGTTATATCATTTCTTAACAAATCAGAATAAGCATTGGGATACTTTATACAAAGCAAATGATCTGCTCATTGTTGAAATGAGTAGTTGGAGACAAAAAAAATCAACCTTCAAATTTTAATTACTTTATTAATTGTTCCAAATTTATTTTTTACATATCAAGTGTTAAGAGCTAGCTTTATTTTGATTGTTCATGAATCATTTATAAATTACTTCCTTTCTCTAAATGAAATGGCATGTTTTTTGCATTTATGCTTATATTTAGTACAAGAAAATGAACTTGTGAATCACATTGAAATGAGGTTAGGAGGAATATGAAGATGAAAACCTCCAAATCTGAGTGGTATTTTGAAGATTTGCAAGAAGACAAAGTTTTCAGTTTGATGCGAAAACACAAATATATTCACTGCTTGGAGATTAGAATGTATACATGCATGAAAGTGTAGATGGGTTTAGCTTATAGATAGGGCAAGAATTTTTTCTTTCATACACTTAAAATAGTCACAGGTGAATAGTAAGGAAGATTTTAGGCCTCATGGCATTGCTCTAGTTCTACCATTACCAGAAGTCCATGATCCACAGTAACAGATGGAGGTATAATGGGACAACTGAGAGTGTTGTCTGTGCGCCTAAGCTAGGGTGATGAGTTGGGGTGCCCTGTGAACAGAATGACTTGACTGGAATCAAGGATTCCATTAACTGCCTTGTGAATCCACCCCTGAAGGGAAAATCCAGAATTTTCTGGTTTAACACAATTTATGACTGAGGTAGATGTCTTTTCTTTAGTGGTGACGAGATAAATTGAACTCTTTGTTTTCCTTAGTTCTTTTTCAATACACTATGTCGAAAATCAGATCATGCATAAAAATATCCATACTCAAGTAGGGACAAGAATGTAGACTTTAAAGGAAGCTGAGGTGAACGCTCCAACCCTTAAACAATATTATGGAATAAGAGAAAACATTAAGCTGGACTCTTGCATATATTCAATAAATATTTATCAAAACATGTATTTATTCTTTGAGGATTGTGTTGAACCTTGAAGATAATCATGATCAAAATAAGACACAGAAATATTAAATTCATGGAAGTTGCTTATCTGATGCTGCCGCCTCTACTTTCAAGAAAAATCTAAAGTTTGCCAATATCAGCTGAACAAAATTTGTCACTGGGAACCAAAAGATCCAGTGAATAATAACTTTCCCATGATACTATTTTCAGTTATATGATAACAAATACAGTAGCCAACACACAAATAATGATTTTATAAAAGGGACACGTATTGCACTTTATTATAGCTTTTGTGCATGTAATTTTCACTAATGTATTTCAAAGTACATGTTTAAGAGTAAAACAGAAAAGCAGGTGTATTTATTTGCAAATATCTTTTTTATAAACATTGTATTTTCATTAGAAAGTACATTTTTTTAATAAAAGTTACTCAAACATGAAACTCTTGTTTTATTTTCTGTGTGCCTTCCAATAATAAAATTTATGGTTTCTCAAATATCAGTTGCAGGAAAATAGAATAATGATTTAAAGACTCTTATTTATTTATTTAACAATTATTGTTTTCTAGTGTATTTGGTTGTTACAGGGTCTCACTGCACGGCTCAGACTCGTAGCGATCCTCCTGATTTCAGCCTACCCAGCACTGGGATTACAGGCATGCACGACTAGACCCGGACTCAGTCACAAGTTCAGCCCACCCTGGAGGCAGGGTTGGTGGGGCATGTGGTGCCAGGGATTGATCTGCAGTCCCTGTGCTTGCTTAAGCAGGCACTTTAGTCTGCTGAGCTATCTGCCTGGCCCCTAAAAGCTTGTACTTATTAACACTAAAATGTATATTTAATTTTATAAGTTTGGTATGTGGGTAAATCTGCTGAACTTCCAGCCCAGAGAAAGGATGAAAAGAGTAATTCTAGAGTCCCTGCTATTAGCAACTCTTGTTAGGAAAGCATAAAATATGAAATCGTGAGCTCTACAGCCTGTCCTTTTAAATTAGAGTCAAAGGGTATTATTTTACTTGCAAGTACATGCCTAGACAGAGTAACAAACATTTAGTACATTTTTAGGTAATTTTTTCTCTAGTAGGATTTTCAAATCTGTTTTTAATTTTCAATCGGTTTTGTTATAGTAACTACTACAGAACAAAGAGGAACAGTGCATGTTATTTTCTTGATAATTGCTTTGCTACATTACTTTGCTATTTCACTAAGCTGATGGGAAAAATGTCCAATGGCTTTGGCAATGTAGGCATACACACTTTTTTTCAGATGAAGAAACTTAGATTTTTAGAAACAGCCTGAACACATAAATAGAGCATGAGTTAACAAATAAAAAATCCAGGATTCAAACTATAAGTATCTGATTCCAAGTGTCAAAATACTTACTTTGGGAGACCAAACTGGTGAGTAGGGAACAACTGGCAAATAAACCCCTCTGGATCTGGAATCCAGACACTTGGAAAATCACAGTTCCATAAAGAAAAAAAAAAAATGATCCATGAGAATTCAGAGAGAACTGGCAGGACAGTTAGAACACACAGAGGAGGAAACATGGGCCATAATGCAGAGACAAAGATAAAGTGGTCTGGAAGTATAACCTAGCTCCCAAGGAGGGGGATCCTGTTTCCACAGAGCCAAGGTAAGGCCTCCATGGTTGGGAGCCCCTAGAAGAAACAGACTGGGTCAGTAGTGCTAGAACAGCCCACACCTGTTGTAAACTGTAAAAACAGTGCAAGATTTTACCTCAAAAGTGTCTCTTTTCACACAGCAGGCTGCAGCTGGAGATGGAAGGTAGTACAGTTGTTATAGCTGAATTTAAAACTACTGGCATCCAATAGTTGGGACTGCTTGATCCTTTGCTGCAGAGATCAGAGGTCTTGTTTCCTTTCTTGCCTATCAATGGAAGCAAGGCCACTCCACAGCTTGGATGGCTGCCACAGCCTGGGGTAAACAGATAAAGTGGCCTCAAGCAGGGAAGAAAGTGCACAGGTGGTAAGGCTAGCAGGAGAAAACTGTGACTTGCTGCGACTGAAAACCTTGGCTCCTGAGTGAGAACTCACTCAGATACAGAGGATTTTTTTTCCTGGATTCATTTGTCCTGTATTTTTGGGGGTTTGATTTTTCTTTTAATTTTTTCATTATTTATTTTCTTTCTTTCTTCCTGTTTTTTCTGTTAACTTTATCAAATTCTATTAATTTCTCTTTGCTTCTTTTTTCCCTTTACTTCTTAATAAGATATTTTCCTCCTTTTTTTCCTCCTTCTTCTCATCTTTCATTGATCATTTTTTATTTCTTGTATTATTATCTCATTTTCCACTGCCTTAATCTTTACTATGGAACCATTAAGCTTTATTTAGATTTTGATATTTAGTTATTGTCTAACTCTATATTATTGCTGATGGTTAGTAGAGATATAGTTGGCGTATTTAGTAGATACTTTTATATACCATTAATTGTTTATATAGTTATTTAGTTTATACAATGACTTTAAATCTACTTGCCATTGTTAGAGGTATAAATTATTGGCTTTTATAATATCAATTTTCAATTTATTTTCAATTCTATTGTTGTTCCTGATGTGGTTGCTAGCACCAGAGTGTTACGTACTGGGGCTGAGAAGGAGAAAATGAAAAGTCTGCAAGAGAAGTAATCAAATGATGGAAGAGAAGACTTAAAAACAGGTTGATATTGTGACTCGCAAACTGAATGCAGCTATAGCCAAACACATAATAGATTATTTGGCATAATTAATATGCAGAAAAATCAGTTTGTTTAGAGAGTACACCAGTAAAAATCCTGATGGGCTAAAAAAGGAGATGTAAAACACAAATGACTAGTTTACTAAAGAATTTGAGACCTCAAAAAGGTTCCATACACAAGTCTAAAGAGATTAAAAGTTAACTACTGTAAAGAAAAAGTGTCAGAACTAGAAAACAGGGCAGATGTTGGTGGTCACTTTCCAGAGATACCTAAAGAAACCCAGAAAACATTCAAAATTGATCAAAGAGCTACTAGGTGATGCAAAAAAGACTAATCTAAGATGATTTGGAATTAATTAACACTCATAGTTTAGTATAAATGGCATGAAAGTCTTCTTTATAGAAATAATAGCAGAAAAATTTTCAAATATGGAGAAAGAATGTGAATCATAGACACTGAGGTGCGTAGAACCCCAAGGGGTCGTGATTTCAGAAGAACTTCTGCATGACACTTCACACTCACAATCCCAGAGGTCCAAAACTGGAAAATAAAGTTAACATGGTTAGAAAAAAGCAATAAACCACTTATAAACATTAAACTACTAGAATTACATCAGACTTCTCAACACAACCTTAAAGACTGGAAGACCACAGAACAAAATATTTCAGAACTTAAAAAGTAAAGAAATATAATCCAGAGTGATTTATCCTGCAGAACTGTTCTTCGAAACTGATGGTAAAATAAGGTATTTCCATGGTAAATAGTAAATTAAGATATTTATGACCACTAAATCAATGCCCAAAAGCTTTTCAAGGATCATGTAGAAGGAGACAATAGTAACAACAATACCCAAAAGAGTTTAATGAAATGACCATTCTAGGCAAAGTAAGTAGTTAAACAGGATTAGAGAGAAGGATTCAGCAACAGGAAACTGTGCAATGACGGAGACAGATTAGAGTATCTCACTAGTAACTGCCAAGGTGAAGAGTCTCAATTCCCATTTAAAAGACACAGGAAGCAGTGCTGACAAAGGACACAGAGAGTACTGAACAGAGAGTGCTGATTTCATAAATGGAGAACAAGGTAAGCTCCTTCTGGACCTCTGCATGAGTTGGGGCATGGTGGTACATTCCTGTAATCCCAGGGCTGGGGAGGTTGAAAACAGGAGGATCACTATGAGTTCAAACTGCGTAGTGAGACCCTGTGCCAAACACATAATTTTTTTAGAAAAAGAATATTTATAAAATCCTATACCTAATCAATTTATGTGATGCCTACAATAACATTTTTATGATTTCTTTCTCATCATGACTTCTCAACTTTCTGCTAGTCTAATGGCATTTGATTGATCTTTATATTTGCATATGTAATTTGACTTTTGGCTGTAAATGTCAAACCTTAAGGTTACCTTTTGTAACCTTAAATATAACGGAAGGCCGCTAATTAAGCATCTATCATTATGAGCACTTCTATTTTATTTTAGGGTTTGAGTTTTGTGGCGTAGTTTCCATTAGAGGTTAATGATTCCAAAGAAAATAAGAAACAACTTATATGCAAAATAGATTGTTATTGAAGAGCATACTAAAAATGCTTGTAGGTCTATTTTAAGAAGTTAAATTTCTACTAAACTTCATTAAAATCGTCAGATGAAGTCCTACTGAACTGAAATATTTAAAGAGAGAGGAAAGTTAAAATCATTGAAAGATGACATGCAGAAGATGATTAGTCAGAGAAAAATGTAAAAGACAGCAGGACAAAGAGAAAAAAAGTAAGACAATGAGGATGTAAACTGTGAGCTTGAGAAATTGTTAATAAAATATTGTGAGAAACTTATGAGTAAAATACTAAGAATTGCTTCCTGTAAGGCAAGTTGCTTGAATGATTATGCAGGTATGCACTGTATGTCCTGTGCCTGTAGAAGTCCTGGGTCCAGGAGCTCTGGGAGGAGCTGTTTCCAGGAGCTGTACACCCAGCCTCCACGTGAATTGCTCTTTTATTACAATATATTTCATTCTTGCAGCCCAAGTTATCACCATGGTAATTGTTAAACTTCTCATTACAGAGAGTCTGTCTTTCATAAATACTGCAAAGTGGCAGACACCATGTCAGTTCTTTAAGAAATATGGAAATTCTGTAATTTGAGGTGATTCATTATTTACCTTTTTTATAATTTTAATGAATATAAGTGTCTCACATTCATTAAAAATAGAACAACAAAAATATCCATCTAGCCTTTATTATTTTGATTGATCTGCTTCATTAAGCTGAAAAACCAAGCAAAAACACCTGAAAGCACCTTAATTCTTCAAAGAACATTATCACACTGAAATGATTTGCTTCTGTAAGCCATTAATTTCATTTGATGGGTATGAGAACTTCTTCTGGATTCAAGAAGATTAGCATTTCTTTTCTTTCTCCTTATCCAGTGATTTCTTAGGTGTAAAGCTAATCTAAGTGACATACACTAAGTACCATTCACTTGTTCTTCGAATAAGACACCGCCAAGCGAAGTCGGGAGAGTGAGTTCAAAGTGGATCTTTCATCTTTTCATAGGAGTTACTGCCAGACTACTTTGTTTTATTTGACAGCAAATGAAAAACTGTATGTTACTAGTGCGTATCAAGAAGTTTAAAATGACCTCATAATTGCTCATTTTTATTTAGGTGCCAGAATCTTTGGGTAGTAAGATCTGTGCTTTCTTCTGCCCATGTGAGGGGGCTCCCTGGTTCTCTCTGATGTCTTACTGGACTGTTTGCCTCAGAATAGATCCAAACTCCTATGCAAGTATTTTGATAATTAGGGGAAAATCTTCCAAAAATGATTCAGTGGTGGAAAAGTATTTCACATAACTGAAAATAAAATCTATAGTTTAAAAAGAATAACTTTCAGTTCTTAATTTTATAATTGCTGTCCAAATGGAAGGCATTTACTTTGCTCAAAATTTTCCTTCAGAAAAGAGAACTTTCATCTACTATACATCTCTTGTTCATTTTCTATTTTAAACACCAAATTTTACATTGCCTAAAATGATTCAAACTGTGCTAGAGTTTGAAATGTATAGTCACCTTACCTTATGCATAAAGTGAAACAAAAAGACTTTTAAACAAATTTTCAATATAGTGTCTCAATCAAAAGTGTTGGATGTAGTTATTAGTAAATCTGGTGAGAAAGAAAAATTTCAGAACAAAACTGCTGTATTTCAAAATATAGTTCTTGAGCTTGATAATTTGGAAGAACAAAGTGTTAAACCACATCATACAAAGAATTTCTTCAACAAGATTGATGACTGGATCTCTAAACCTGTCTGTGCTCCTCAGACTCCATTTGTGTGTGTGTGTGTGTGTGTGTGTGTGTGTGTGTGTGTGTGTTGGGGAAAGGGTTCAGAGGTGGAACTCGAACCCAAAGCCTTTACTTTACTCTGAGGCACATTCATCTTATAAATGGTTAATCTGACTTCAAAAATGCCAGATAGAGCTTATGCACTTTCCCAGCAAATAGTATTTTATTATAGTTTCTTTTTGATTTATTCTTGAAAACTAGAGGAAAGGATTGTAGAAAAGAGTGATGCAAAATATCTAACATGATTCTGACAAAAGTAGTGTGGATAATAAGGAGAGAGACAGGAGTGAGAATGGAGGAAAGAGGTATATCTTCTTAAATTTTAAGGATGGGTTAGATAATTGTACTATGGATTTCTGCTTCGGTGGAAACACATAGAAGCTTACATTTTTGTCTTCCTGTTCATTTTCTCCTCTTTCTTTTTCATTTCTTATAATATTTTTCTTTCTTTTTCTAATTTTGCATGCATATATTTAGTAATTCAAACAAGTAAATTGAAGAAAGCACTAGGCAAAACAACAATACAGTAAATTCATATTACTTTGTTTTGTGAAGTTCTGTATCGTTTCTAAATTGGTTACTATTTTGTATTCTCTTTATAAAACAGTGTGAGCCGGGCGTGGTGGCGCATGCCTGTAATCCCAGCACTCGGGAGGCTGAGTCAGGAGGATTGTTGTGAGTTCGAGACCAGCCTGAGCTACAAAGTGAGCTTAAAGCCAGTCTGAACTGCATAGCGAGACCCTGTCTCAAAAAGACAAAAAAAAAAAAATAAATAAAAATAAAAAAATAAAAAAATAAAAAACAGTGTGGTTACAGATGGATGTGAAGAGTTTGAGTAAGTAAAAATTAGTGTTTTTCCCTAAGAGAAAATTTAATTTTCTTCATCCTTTCCTCAATTTGGCACCACAAGACGCATGAATCACTTAAAATCTGTTAATAAAAATTAAATAATTTAAAACTATTTCATTTTCACTATCTGCATCTCAAGTATAGAAGTGGCACTTGTGGTTAGTGGCCTCAGTTCTAGCCACAGAGCATTATTTTATGTTTTAAGAAAGAGTACAAAATAGTAAAAAGAAAACAGTAGAAATGACACAGAATTTAACTAAACAAAACAATAGGAATTTTACAATGATTGCTGTATTGCAAAGTGTTGCCTTCTAATTAGTTGTTTAGATTACCAGATGTGAGTATGTAATATTGGTTAAAAAAGTTATAAAAAGTTAAAAAGGAGAAGAAAAGTATTTAAGCATTACCTGCTCCTTTCAGTAGACCATCAGAAATCAGCAGAACATACAAGTTGTCCTCTATATATACATCAGTGAATTTTTTTCTTTCTTTATTTCCTTCCCTCCTTCCCTCCCTTCCTTCCTTCATTTTGTCCTTTGCCTCATCCCAGTTTTTCCTTCCCATTGAACAGATTCTTTCCCTTTTGCAGTATCCATTGTACCTTTCAAATTTTATTTACTCTTTCAGGTTCTTACACTAATGTAGGAACACACACGCGGGTCTGATTTATTTGACTTCCAAGTATAGTCTCTAGTTGCAACCCATGAAAGCCTTGAGTTTATCTTGTTTATAGCTGAATAGTACTCAATTGTACAAAAATACCACATCTTTTTTTGTACATTCTCAGTTGATGGACATTGGGATTGTTTCCAAGATCTAGCTCTTAGAAATTGTGCTGCTGTAAGCATGGGTGAACATATACGTCGCTGTGGTACAGTATTATTGATTCTCCTGGGAAGATACGCAGAAGATGAATAGCTGGGTTCAATGAGGCCTCTAATCCTACTTATTTTGAGGGATCTTCACCCTGATTTTCATAGTGGTTGCACCAGTCTGCATTCCCACCAACAGTGGAGAAGAGTTCCTTTTTCTCCACAGTCTCTTCAGCATTTGTTATTGGTTGACTTTTTTGTTGATCACCATTCTTTCTGGAGTGAGTGTTGCTCTAATTTTCACTTCTTGAATGACCAATAATGTTAAGTGCATTTATTTGACATTTGTATTTCTTCCTCTAAGAAGTGTATATTCATTTCAGATGTCCAGTTTTGATCTGGGTCTTTGAATTTGGGGGCCTGATTTTTAAAAATTCTTTATATCCTCTATATGAAAGTCCTTTTTCTGATGGACAGTCAGATATAATTTTTTTCCAATTCATGGGTTTTTCGTTTTACTCTGTGATTCCTTTTGACTTGACACAGAACATTTTCACTGTGGCTGAAACACCGACGTGACTCTGTGACACTATATATGAGTATATGAGATTAAACCTCTGATAAATTGACATTCATCATTTAACATTGAAGAATATATTTCCAATTGACTAAAACACTGAAATAAATTGGAGAATTATCATATTTTTATGAATTTTATGTTGGATACACATAGTAGTAAAATATTTTTTCTTTTATTAGTACTTATTTTCAGTACACACTATGATTACATTCACCACAGGGCATGTATATAATATATACTATTTTTTTGCATTCCTTTCTAATCCTCTCTCTATCCCATCCATCAATTTTCTTTTCCATTTCCTTTTTACAAAAGATTTATCTTCTTGTTTAAACTTATATTTTGCCTATATTTTATGTATTAATTGGGTTTCTTATACAAAATAAACAACATGATATTGAAGCTTAGGTGTCTGGTTCATTTCACTTAATGTAGTCTCAAGGTTCATTCATCTCCCTCAAAGTAACTCAAATGTGTCATTCTTTGTGGCAGAGTGTTACTCCTTTGTACACAAATACTACATTTTATTTATCCATTCGCCTGTTAATGAACAGATGGGCTACTTCTGAGATTTAGCTTTTATGAATCGTGCTAATATAAACATAAATATGCATGTGTTATTGTAATATGAACTCTTTAAATCTTTCAGCAACTTATGCAAAAGAAAAATAGCTGATTTGAATGAAGTTTGTATGCTTAGTTTTTCTGGAGTGAAGCACAATCTCAGTGCATCATTCAATGTTACTCGGGAAACATATTTAAGATCAGATATACAAGTACACAAGAATTTACAAGATTAAGCTGGGCGTGGTGGCGCAGGCCTGTAATCCCAGCACTTGGGAGGCTGAGGCAGGAGGATTGTTGTGAGTTCAAGACCAGCCTGAGCTACAAAGTGAGCGTAAGGCCAGCCTGAACTGGATAATGTCTCAAAAA
>PVKA01010952.1:0-26259 GCA_004027165.1 Ctenomys sociabilis | reverse complement strand
GTGTGTTCTCTTAACTAAAGTGTCTCCATAGGAAAAGAGGAGATGGAATCCAAGCTGAAGAACAAGCCTAGAGTTCTTCCTAAGCAAGAGCGCCAAGCCTTCCAGATGCAAGCTCATTGTCTGTTGTCACTTACATCTGCTTTTAAATCCCAACAAATATCTCATAAATCCCTTCAGCCACACCCAGAACTACAGTGATCCAAATTAGTTGGGCTTCTTACTCACATTGACACAATTCACTGTCATACTCTGTGTTGTTTTAATTTGCATTTCTCTAATGGCAAGATGTACTTAATCTTTTTCCATACATTTTTTGCTATTTGTACATCTTTTGATTTCAATTGTCCATTGGTTTATTGGATGTTTTCCTTTCTGGGGTCAATTTCTTTGAGTTTCTATATATTTTAAAATATAGTCCTCTGTCTAAGGTGTAGCTGGCAATAAATAATGTCCCCCATTTTATGGGTTTTCTATTCATTTGGTTGGTTGTTTTCTTTGTTTTTCATTTGGCATACTCTCATGTGTAGATTTTTTATATTATTACTTGTTCAGTGTAAATTTGGTTCAGAAAGTATTTGCCTATGCTTTTGTCCTCAAAGGTTTAACCTATTTTATCATCCAATAGATTATTTTTGTTCAATAGTTATATCTGACTCATTTTGATTTTAGTTTACTATACTATGGGCCTAGATAGAATTTTCTGTGTGTGGACAGCCAGTTTTCCTAGCACCATTCTGAAGAGATTCTTACTTCTCCAAAGTATACTTTCTCCCTTGTCCAAGTTAAGACAGCTGTGCATGCCTGGACTTATTAGTGCATCCTCCATTATTCTATATGGATCCTCAATCCTGTCTTTTGGCCACTGTGATATTAATTTTAATCTCTCTGGCTTTGCAGTTTAACTTAAGGTCAAGGATTGGATGCCTTCTGCCTTGCTCTTGTTGCCCTGCATTGCTTTTGCTATTCTAGGTCTTTTCTGGTTCCACAGGAATTCTAGGATTATTTTCTATTGTTCTGTGATGAATGTTGATATTCTGACTATAATTACATTACATATCTCAGTTTTCAAAGTTTGGCCTTGACAATATTTGTTCAGTTTATCAAGAAACAAGAGATATCTTTCCCTTTTTGTAGAATACTGTAGTTTTTATTGGCTAGCTTACTCGTTAAATATTTAATTTTTCTTGATGCTACTGTGAATGGTATTGTTCTCTAATTTCTTTGCTATTGAGGTTATTATTGATATAGAGAGTTATAGTGTGTTTATATATTTTGGTTTTTATTTTTGTAATAGATGTTAAAACAGAGTCTCACTATGTAGTTCAGGGATGTCTTAAACTGTCTAGCTTAGGCTGATCTTGAACTTGTAGCAACCTTCATTGTGTCTGCCCTGAGTGGGGGAGTTGCAGATTCATGCAGTCACATTCAACTTTTTGCATTCATTTTGTATCTCCTAATTGTTGCAGAATTCATCAATTGATTCAAAGACCATTGGTGAATTTTTTGTGCCTTCTGTAGAAGGAAAATCATGCAATCTGCAAATAATAATAATTTGATTTCTTCCTTTCTGCACATGTCTTATTTATTTCTTAATTTTACATCATTTCTCTAGCAATGTTGCCAATACTAAATTAAACAGGAATGATGAATATGGACATCCTTGTCTTTTCTGATTTTATTTTTATTTTATGGAAAATAGATAAAATTTCATAACAAAATAATAGAAGAATAACAGCTGTTAATGCATTACATGTTGCCAGTTTTAAAGATTTTATTGAGGGTACAAGATAATGGGCATAAAATTTTCTCCAACTGATATTACTACAAACCTTGCTTTTTAGTAAACTAAGCGACACTAATGCTATAACCAGCTTGCATTCCCCCCTTTTCTTCCTGTGTTTTCCCCTTTGACTCACACTACATACATTTTCCTTTTGAGTGATTTCTTTCTATTGTGCAATATCTATTGTATATTTTAGCCCTTATTTACTCTTTCAGTTTGTCACATTAGGAAGACAATATGGTGTTTAGACACATGAGTCTAATTTGTTTCACTTATGAGTATCATCACCCTGAGTTCAATCCCCAGAACCATAAAAAAAATAATGAGTATCATCATAAGTTGCATCCATTTACCTATAAAAGTCTCGTTTATACTTCTTTAAGGCTGAGCAGGACTCCATTATATAAAAACACTGTATCTTCTTGATCCTTTCGCTGATGGGCATTTGAGTTGTTGAGATTTAGCTGTGACAAATTGTACTACTGTAAACATGAGTGCACATATATTACTATGGTATGTGTTTATTTTTTTCTGGGAAGATATACAGAAGAGAAATAGCTGGGTCACAAGGGACTTTCCATCCTAAGTCCACAGTGGTTATGCCAGAATACACTCTCATCAGTGCAACAGGGTTCCTTTCTTCCCACAGCTCCTCAAATGTTTGTTATTAGTTGATTTCTTAATCAGAGTCTCATTTTGAGGGGCTGAACCGGGGATTGAACTCAGGTCCTTGCACTTGCCAGGCTTGCACTTATTCTGCTTAGCTATTATTGTTTTTGGGGTCAAATGGAATTTTAGTGTTGTTTAAATTTTGCATTCTGATTGAGTATTTGTATTTGCTATTCTTTATATGTTATGGATAGAAGTCCTTTGTCCGTGAGATAACTGACCAAGAGTGCAGTGGAAGTTCTCACTCACAGACCATCTTTTTCCCATTCCACGGGTTGTCTTTTTTTTCTATGGTGACTTTTTCTTTTTGCTATGAAAAAGTCTTTTGAATGAGATGATATCCAAGCTGTTGATTCTTTGAAGTATTTCCTATGCAGTCTGAGTTTTGTTCATGAACTTTCTACCTATACTATGTCTTCAAGATTTCTACCTATTTTCCCTTCCAGGGATTTAGATTGGTTTGCCGTTTTAATGTTCATATTTTTATGTATTTTCACTTTTGTTTACTGCATGGTGATAGAAACAGAGTTGTTGCATTTACCATGCAGAGAGACACTTTTGCCAGCACCATTTATTAAAGATGAGGTGGCTGAGTGCATCTGTAGCTGTGTCTTCACCTTCTAATCAGTTCCACTGGTTGTCAGGTCTTGTTTTGTTTTTTTGCCAATACCATGCACATTTTATCACAGCAGATTTACAGTGTAATTTCAAGTCAGGTATTGCTTTGCATTTGCTGTCCATAAATGCTTTTGCTAATTCATGTCTCTTCTGGTTTCAAATAAATTTTAGGAATTTGTCTTTTCTAGTTCTGTGATGTATGCTAACAGTGATTTGATTGGGATTATATTAAATCTGTATAACAATTTTGGGAGGACAGACATTTTCAATATGTTGGTTCTTCCTATCCATGAGAAAGAGATATCTTCCCATTTCCTAATATCATCTTAGAGCTCTTTTTTCAGAGTACTGTCATTTTCAGTATATATATATATATATTGTATATATATTTATAATAGAAGTAAATATATATACTTCTATTTTTCAATTGATTCCTAAGGATTTTACTTATTTCAGATGCTATTATGAAGGGTGTGATTTCCCTGATTTCTCTCTCTCTCTGTGAGTTTCTGGCTTGTATAGTGGAATACTATTGATATTTAGTGTTGACATTGTATTCAGCTATGCTACTAGATTTGGTTATGGTATCTAGAAGTCTTTGGGCATTTCTATTTCAGTTTCATGTCATCTGCAAACAATAATTTAGCTTTTTCTTTTGCTATTCTTATTCTTTTTACTTTTTCCTCTGCCTGATTGCTTTGGCTAGTGCATCCAGAGCTATATTAAATAGAAGAGGTGACAGTAGACATACTTCTTTTGTTACTGATTTTAGAGCAAAAGCTTTCAGTACTTGTTCGTTTAGTATGTTGTTGGCTTTTGGTTTCTCACAGATGACTTTTTTTAAGTTCTGTTAGTTATCAACTATTGTGGATTTATACAGTTAATGAGTATTGGACCGTGTCAAAAGCTTTTTCAATATCTGTTGAGATGATCATGTGATTTTTTGTCTTTGGCTCTATTAATATATTATGTTTTTGATTTCACATGTGTCAAACCATCTCTGGATTCCTGGGATTAATGCCACTTCACCATGGTATATAATCTGCTTTTTAAAATTTTTTTTTAATTAAAGAAGAAAATGCCAAATAACTAGAACAAAGACAAAAACAAAGTGTCATAAAATAAAAATGGTGTGATATTTCAAAACAGGAATGGAAAATTAATGATTGTTATATTGCACATTAATATGGACATTTGCTGCATTTTGTTTGTTAGTAACTCATTGAGGAATTTTTGAATCTATGTTACTTAGGGAGACTGACCTATGGTTCTTTTTGGTTACGTCTTTCTCTGCTTTTGGTATCAATATAATACTTCCCTCTAGGAAATATATATATAATACTTCTCTCCAGGAATGGATTAGGAAATATATGTATATATATATATATAATTTATTTTATTTATTCAATTTTTTTTTTTGCAGAACTGGGGATTGAACCCAGGTTCTATCTGAGCTATCTCCCCAGTGCCTGAATTATGAAATATTGATTTCCTTGAAATTAAAGAGTTTGAGGTGTATTGGCATTAAATTCTCTCCAAATTTCTTGTAGAATTCAGCAGTGAGTTTATCACGTCCTAGGCTTTTCTTTACTGAGAAATTTTTATTTACATTTTCAATTTCATTACCTGACATTGGGTTATTCAGAATTTTTATATATTTTGATTTAGCTTTGGTAATTCATATGCACCTAGGAATCTGTCTATTTCTTCTGCATTTTTCCATCCTACAAAAGTAAAGATTTTTGAAGTCAATATTGATGATCTCCTGAATTTCCACAGGATCTGTAGTGATCACCTTTTTCATTCTTCAATAGATGAATTTGAGTCTTTCTTTTCTTTTTTTTTTTTTTTTGATAAGATTGGCTAAAGTTTGTCATTTTTTATTATTTCAAAGAATGAATACTATCTATTAATTTCCTTGTGTTTCTTTCTTAATCTCCGTTGTGTTCATTTCTGCTCTGACCTTTGTTATTTCCTCCCTTGTCAGGCTTTAGGCTTAACGTGCTTTTTTCTTTCTAGATGCTTGAGGTACAACACTAAATTGTTGATTTGTGCTCATTCTGTTTTACTGATGTGAGAATTCGCTGCTATTATTTTACCTCTTAGTGCCCTCATCAAGTCCCACATGTTCTAGTATGTTTTATTTGCAATTTCATCTAATTATAGATGATTTTAATTTCTTCTTTAAGTCCATCTGTGATGTATTGGTTATTCAGAAAGGTGTTATTTAATTTTCACATGTTTATGGAGTTTTTCTTTTGTGCTTTCTTTTGCTATTAATTTCCAATTTCATTCCATTATGGCTGGATAATATGCATGGGGTAATTTCAATTCTTTTGCATTTACTTAAACATGTTGTATAGGCTAGTACATGGTCTATTTTGGAGAAACAGACCTGTCCTATGTGCAGGTGAGAGAATATATATTCTGATGTGGACTGGAGCACTGTAAACAACTACTAAGTCTATTTGTTCACATTTTTCTTTCAGTTCTGATTTGTTCTTTGTTTTGTTTTGTTTTTCAGTCTGTTTGATCTATATATTTATGACAATAGGAGAGTAAGATCCCACATTATAATTGTCTTATTTCTCATTTGATATTTCATGTCCATTAATTTGTGGCTTACATAGTTGGATGTTCCCATGTTTGATGTATACATATGTATAGTTCTTATCTCCCACCTCTTTTGTTCTCCCCTAACAAGTATGTAATGACCTCCTTTAGCTCTTTTGATCATTTTATGTATGAAGTTCTCTTTACCTGCAAACAGAATAGCTACCCCTCTTTTATCTTGGTTCCTTTTGCATGGAAAATTATTTTCCATCCTATCATTTTTATGAATTTCTTTTCTTGTTAAATATGTTTCTTCTTTGTACCATATTATGGGATATTTTTCTTTATCTAGTTGGCAGTCTGTTTCTTTTGATTTGTTACTTATATTGAGGGTTATAACTGATGTATATTGGTTTATCTTTGTCATGTTATTTTTTTGTGCTCTTGGTTCCCTGATTTTCCCCTCCATATAATGCTTGCCCTGTTTGGTCATTTCTTTCTGATGTTTCTTTTGGAATCATGGTTATTTTTATCCCTATCTAGAATATATTCCAATACCCTTTGCAGTGTCAGTTTTGTGGTCATGAATTTCTTCAGTTATTCTTAGTCAGGGAAGAATCTTATTTATCCATTAATTTTGAAAGATAGTTTTCCAGGGTGTTATGATTGGTGTCTAGTGCCCCCACAAAGACTCATGCAGTTGTGGGGTTAAATCTGTTTGAATAGCTTTTCATATATTTTATTTTATGTGTATATATATATATATATATATATATATACATATATACATGTATATTTAGTACAGGTATACAGGATCTCACTACACAGATAGGATTCATCATGATCCTCCTATTTTTAGCCACCAAAGTGCATCATCATACCCAGTCTGTTTCTCTGTCTCGGTGTGCACAAGGGCAGGGACAGCACTACATGCAGGGGATCAAACCCTGGTCCTTGCTCTGCCTAAACAGGTGCTTTAGTTTGCTGAGGTATCTGGCAGGCCCTTCTTTTTTATATTGAAATTCATGATTTCTGTTCTCTTCCTATCATAATGTATATATATATATATATTTTCTATGTGTAGACTTGCTAAGCAATTCCTTTATCAATGTTGACATTTGTTTTTCTTTACCTGAGAGATTATTACTAATCTGATTTCCTTTATAGCCTTATAAATTTATTTACTTTTGTTTTCTATAATTTCAGAAATTTCAACTCTGCATTTTCAATTTTCCTTTATCTTTTTGTGTCTCAGACTGGTTCAGTGTGGGCTGGAGGCCTGAAGTTGCATTTTGCTTCTTGTCATTTTCTATTTCAAAAGTTTTTATTTTGTTTTGTGTGTGATCTTTAAGTTTTTGTAGTTGATAGTTTTATCTCAGTGTCAAGGCTTTTCTAGTTGATGTTTGATCTTCAGGGATATATTCTGTGTGTAGGAGGTTCTTGGTTTGTGTCTGCCCTAAGATCCTACCCTTCCAATTAATTAAAAGTGAGATGTGGGTTTTTTATTTGCCTCAGTTCCTACACTTTTGGTACTCATACATGTTGAGATTGCTACCCCAGAACTTGTCAGTATTATCACAGAAGTGACAACTGATTAAGAGAGATATGATACCGTAGCTAAAGAATACTACCAGCAATAACAATAGAAAACACAGTTTAGGGGCTGACAAATGGTGGTAGGTATTAATTTTGTACCTTTAACCATTGAAGCAAATTCTACAGCTATTTAACAGAATTGATCATAAATTGGAAGCGGTAGCAAAGTGTTTCCCCTTGTGCAAGTGGTTTTGTCTTGTGGTGGGGAAATTTAAGAAGAATAGTGAATAGAACAAAGATAACTAAAAAGTATTAAAGGAAGCCAGGCTTTAGAAGAAAACATGGTTATGCAAATTTTGTAGAATTAGACAAGAGAGCAGAACAGAAAGAATGAAGGCATAAGCAAGGAATTATTGAAGTTGACCAGAAAAATTAGAGATCTTATTCACTCATGAAATCTGTTTATTTCAAGAGAAGTAATTTGAGGAAAGGGGGAAAGAGGATGCATGAATTAGCACAAACATATTGGTAAACAAAATAAATAAAATAAAATAAAATTCTTCTGGGCTCTACTAAGAGTCCAGGCCTATTGGATAACATGCCTACAGTAGAGTTTGTGCTGGATTTGAAGCTAATTAATTGCTGGGACTTGCAGCTGATCAGCTGCTCGGCTGATTTCAGGCAGACAGAAGGCTCTTCCCAGTTCCACACAGTGTTGCTCCTCCAGGTCGTTACTCAGCCATTTGCGCTCCTTTTCCCCTGGCAAGTCTCTGTTCTCTGCAGCGTGTGGTGGGACATAGTCTGTCCCTCTGCTGCTGCTGTAGCAGTCCAAGGCTGCTCCCAATTCTTACTCCCCTCCTGATGGGGGGGTGCTAACGTTCCATTTGCTGATTTACAAGTTCTGCAGCCACCATCACCTGCTTCTGCTGCAGCCTGAAACTTCCTCGGGCAAGACGGGGGTGCTGTGCGGTTCCTTTTTGCTCCAATCCCCCAGCAGCATGGAGATAGCCCAGGCCTCATGGTCCTGAGGTGCAATGTTGATTAATTCCAGTTGCCTCTCTATCCATAGGTCTTCAGGGAGGGGTTAGCTGTTCCATTTACTCTTCACTCCTGTGTGTCTTTAGTCTTGCTCCTGGCTATTTCAGTGTGTGCTCCGGTGTACAGAAGGAAAGGGAAAGAAAGAAAGAACATAGAAAAATGAGAAAAGAAAGGAACACTGGCTAATCATCAGGGAAGAAGTAGAATTTACTGCCAAACTATAGTGTCTTCTTTCATCAAGGGGAAGGTGTAAGAGACAAGGGTCCTTTTATCCCAGTCTATCTATTTGGCTTGATTTACCACACTATTTTGGTATGTCATTTCTCTTTCTCTTTAAGATTCAGTCCATCTATATTTTATTTTCTCTATTAATCTCATGTCAGATTGATTTTAGTTTTAGGGTGTATGTCCCTCCCCCTTCTTCCAAGTTTTTATGTTTCAATTGAATTTCTCTGACTATATCTGAAGGAGTCTCCTTCTCTATGCAGTCATCCTGTCTCTTTCATTCTGATTTTAGTGTGAAAGTGTTTAGCTCTTTCCTACTTGATGTGATGTTGGTAGTAGGTTTGTCATAAATGAATTTTATCACTTTGAGAGTAGATCCTTCCATTATATTTTTTTCAGGATTTTTACGATGAATGGATGATGGATTTTATAAAAGTTTTTCTGTGTTTATTGAGATGATCATGTGATTTTTGTCCTTGCATATTTATGGCATATGTTAGGCTATTTTTGCATCCCTTGACATAGGCTGCTTGGTCATGGTGCATGATCTTTCTGATGGTTAATTACAACCTTCTTGCCAATACTTCTTGGGATTTTTGCATTTATATTCATTTAAAGATTGGTCTATAGCTTTTTGCTTTTTTGTTTTTGTTTTTGTTTAAGGATTTAGGGCAATATTACCTTCCACAAATGACTTCGTGAAATACCTTTCAACTTTGTTGAAGAATTTAAGAAGTATTCGCTTTAGATGTTCCTTGTAGTTCTTGAAAATGCAGCGGTGAATCTATTGGGATCTATCTTAGTTGGATTTTTTTTTTTTACTACTGTGAAAGTGCCTTTCTTATTATTAGTGGATTATGTAAGGTTTTTATATTTTTGATTCAGTTTTAATGATTCATATACATCTAGAATTCTATCCATTTCTTCTAAATTCTCTAATTTATCAGAGTACATTTTTTTATGCATTTGGTACAGGGTCTACAGGGATTACAGTGTCTCACGACATAGATTGGATTCCTAGAAATCCTCCTGTTTTTCAGCCTCCCAAGCATTGGGATTACAGGAACACACCACCAGGTCCAGTTTCAGTCACCATCTCAGTGTGCCCTGGGTGTGGGGCTGCACAGAACATGGGGGATTGAACTCTGGTCCCTGAGTCTGCCTAAGCAGGTGCTTTAATCTGCTGAGCTATCTGGCTGGCCCTCTGTATTTTTTAAATCTCTGATCTTTCATTAATTTCTTCTCTGATCTTTATAATTTCCTTGCTTGTGTTAGCTTTGGATTTGGATATTCTTTGTTTTTCTAGAGTCTTAAGAAACTTCATTAGGTTATTTATTTGGATTCACTCATTTTTCTGGTATCGCCCTCACAACTGTAAGCTCCCTCTGAAGACAACTTTCATTGTTCACAAAGTACAGTTACATTGCAATGGTATAATCATTTGACTCTAGGAAGTCTAATTTCTTCTTTGACTTCTTCCAAGAGCCCCACATTATTCAAGAGCACATTTTTTAAATTTAAAAGTGTTTGCCTAATTTCTGTGGTTCCTTTTGCCATGATTTCTAGTTTTGTTGCACTATGATCTAATAATTTGTATTAAATTTTTGGCGGAACCGGGACTTGAACTCAGACCTTGAGCTTGATAAATTGTATTTAATTTCAGCTCTTTCATATTTATTTCTACATGCCTTGTGGAGTTGTATTTCACTATTTTTGAAAAGTTTCATGTGTTACTGAGAAACATGTATATTTTCTTATGGGATGAACCACTCTATATATATTGATTAAATCTATTTGTTTGAACTATGTTATCTTTTGTTGATTTTTTTCCTTCTAGTTGATCTACTTATTATAGTGTGGTATTGAGTCATCAACTATAATTATGTAGATATTTATCTTATCATTTATATTCAGTATAAGTTTGCTTTTTGAAGTTGAGTGCAGTAGTGCTTGACATATATGCCAAATGTTATCTTTTTGTTATCTTATGCAGTATGCAATGGTCTTTTTACCTCCTCTGAGTAGTTTCAGGTTGAAGTCTACTTTGTAAATAGGGTATCTATCCTTGCTATAATCAGGTTTTATATTTTCTAATACATAAAGGATGAAAAACAATTTTTGAATTAATTGTGTTCCTTGTTATTTGATGCATTTCACCAATCTTTGTCTTTTCAATGGGGAGTTGAGAGCATTCATATTGACTTATTACTGAAAAGTATTGATTTATCTCTGTTGCTTATTTTTCACCTCTGCTTAAAGGTTCATGCTATGTGATTCACTCATTTCAAAACTATTGACATCATTGCTCCATATTTTCTTTGCAGGATATCCTAGATAATATTTTAGACTGTGGTTTGGTGGTCATGAATTTATTTATTTATTTATTTATTTATTTATTTATTGTCATTTTGAGACAGGGTCTTGTGATGCAATTTAGCTTGGCCTTGAGGTCACTTTGTAGCCAGGCTGGTTTTGAACTAACAATGATACTCATGCCTCAGTCTCCAAGGGCTTGGATTATAGGTGTGCGCCATCATACCCGGCTGTTGGTCATGAACTTTTAAGGTGCTCTTTTTATTCAAAGACCTTATTTCCTATCAGTTTTGAAAAACTGATTTTGAAAATTCTGGTTCATTTTAATCACAAAGAAGGTATTTATTTAGTTTTATAGGAAACACCAAAAAGATAAAAGGGTTTTTGTTCATACTTATCATTGGTAACATTGATGGTTCTCAATTTCTTTCTCTCTTTCTTTCTTTCTTTCTTTCTTTCTTTCTTTCTTTCTTTCTTTCTTTCTTTCTTTCTTTTCTTTCTAATACCTTCTTATAGGGCTTAAACTTGAAACACTCTTCACCTTTAAGAAGTGAAGAAGACTGTTGTAGTTATATATGCTGGCATATACCTATAACCCTAGCACTTAATAGTCTGAGGCAGGAGGATATCCATGAGTTTGAGGCCAGCCTGGGCTGCACAGATAAGTGCAAGGCCAGCCTACATTGTATAATGAAGTTCTGTCCAAAAAAAGAAAAAGAAAAGCCTATTGGGTGTGCCTTTACATCTGATGTGCTGCTTTTCTCTAGCAGCTTTAAAGGCTATGTCCTTTCATTGGACTTCTGTGGTTATAACCTCTGCTACAGAGAAGTTACTTGGTTATTTTGCCATCACGGATTTGATTTTTACACACATCAGTTCTCTGTATGTGAAATTACTTCACCATATTTGGAAAATTTCAACTATTATTTCTGTAAAGATTTTTAAAAAATATCATTGGTACTATCTTCTGATCTTTTACTACTTCTAAGTAATCTGAGTCATTCTGTTTCATCTAGTAGCTGTTGGATCCAATTTTTCATGTTTACTCTCTCTTTTAAAAATTATGTCTGAGTAATTGGCCAGCCTGTCCTTATTGTAATACTCTGTCCTCCTGCTGGTCACTTCTGCTGACCACTTTCAATGGACATTTTTTCTTTTTTTAATTTTAAAGAGAAAAAGGTTTCCCTTTTATTTTTAAAGAGAAAAATAAAAAAATGGTACAGATTTTCAAAACAAGATAACAGGAATTTAACCATTGCTATTATATTGCATATTATCTTTTTAGTAGTTTCTCAAATTATAAAATATAGGCATATGATATTGATCAAACAACATAAGCACAAACCTTTCCTTTCAATGAACCAAGACTTTTGTTTAGTGCATTTGCATGAACTCTAATTCTTTTATTTTTGGGGGGACCTGGGGATTGAATTCAAGCCTTTGAGCTTGCCAGGGAAGCGCTTCTTCCACTGAACCACTTCCCTGGCCCCTATGAACTCTAATTCTTTGCTATGCTCTTTATTCATGCTTTGTATCTGTTTAAAAATATCAGCTAGCTAATAAATTGTCTTCTATAAATTCACTTATACATTTAAGTCCATTTTTTAGTTGTATTTAAATGTTCTTCAAGAATATTTTTGATCTTTTAAAATATATATTTTATCATTTCAAATAATTCAGCTGTGAGGAATAGGTGAAATAACTAGCTGTTATTGAATTTACATAATCAAAACCCTTTGTTTCAAATACAACTTAGGGAATATAAAATTAGCAATTAACTCATCTGTGGGAGATCTTCTTTGTGAGACCCTTCATCTGTCATGTGGCTCTACAGAATGAGTGAGAGTGAAAAACGTTTCTCCTTCCTGCTCTGTTGCGGCTGCTGTCCTAACTTCATTCAGTCTCTGAAATTTTAGCAGCAGTAGCCACTTTCCTATAGCTATGGCTTCCTGTGGGACTGATGGAGCTCACTGGATGCCTGGAGCTGAGGGGTGGGTCCTGGCAAGTCCAAGTCGTGTCCTGAATCCGATTCCCAAAGTGCCCACAGGAGCCAGCACCTCCTCCTTAAAAAAAAAAAAAAAAAATCAGTGTTTGTCATGGTAGTCCCCTGTAGTGATTTAATTAGGGAATTTTTGCCACAACAATTTAATAAGAATTAGTCTTGGTTACTTACCATATTTGAGATAGATTTATATTGACAAATGTCTGAAGTAAAGTTAGAGAATATGAATGAATAAACGAGTGAAGAGGCAGGCCTGTTCTGCCTCTCACCTCCCATCCCAGCCGCAGGCAGTTTCAAGCTTAAAAGAAAGTGGGACTTTGGTGTTGTCTTTCAAGAGCTGTGCAAAAGGTGCAGGTGGTCAGGAGAAAGACAGAAGGTCTGTAGATGGTGCATTGTGATCTGCCTTGCACGATAGATTCATAGAGATTCTTCAGATAACTCACTATTGTGGATGCCGGACTGTGTTGGATTGAGTCGTTGAGTTCAGGCACCTAAATTGGTTGAATGACAATGGGGTGCCCATCTTTGACAGGTGTAGAGAAAGGAAGGGGTATAGAAAGGAAGAATCATTACGTGTGTTTATGGACAGGACAGTTGGGATAGATATGTTGTGCTTCTACATAATCCTATGAGAGGCAAGATTTGCACTAATGGTGGTTGGACAGGATATTATGTCGGCTTCTAGTACTATGGACAACCACTAGGAAAATAACACTAGAAAGTATTAATTATTGAATGTTTGATATAATTGAGGCATAAAAACTAAGATACATAAACAGCTACACTCAATTTATTGATAAGAGACATCTGCTATAATAATGTCTGTAAATATAATATCAGGTATGCACCTTGTACAATACCAAAACATTATGAAAACAGTTTGCAATGTATTAATTTATCAAATCCATCCTGTTAAGGTGTCTTAAAACTGTCTCATTGATATTTTTACTTCAATAACATAAAAAATAAATTAAAAAAGATTCACAGAGAAATATAGTAAGCAGTACAGTGTTAGGTGTGTGAATTCTGGAAAACGTTGGGGATTAGATTTGTTTTCTGTTTTTTCTTCCCTTTTTCTTTCTCACTATCTAAATAGTACATAGGATTCCTTAATTTTAAGCTGCAAATTATCTTGTCCTTTGATAATGTGCTAACAGCATGGGAATATGTTCGTCAGCTTCCATTCCTTAAATGTTTCCAGTCATGTTTTATTTAGAATACTGAAAAAGTGGTCTAGGGAGATAGCTCAGTGATCTAAGTGCTTGCTTGGCAAGCTCCAGGTCCTGAGTCCAATCCTTGGTACAAAACAAAACAAACAAACAAAAATGGAAAGAAATGTGCTTGCAATAAATATTTATAATCTAAATAAAGAGAAAAAAGTAAGGTGGTAAAGGGTAAAGGAAACTCATAGCTCAAAACCCATCCTGCAGGAGTGTTTTTTTTTAATTGTGGAAACTGCACATGCTGTAACAACATTTGAAAACTAAACAAATGTTATTCTATAATCACTCTTTCTAGTAACAAATATTTTCCAGATGATATTCCAAAAAAACCCTACAAATTTTACCCAGCAGCAATTAGACTATCTGTAATTTTGTATCATGATTTTCTACTTGTCATTATGAAAATTTTATACTATTTCTATAGTTGGATAATTATAATTTTAGTGAATGTTACATTAAATGAATTAATCATGCTTCGCCATTTATTTCCTAAGAATATATTTTAACTTGCAGTGAACAAAAATTTCTGATTTCAAGTATATGAATGCATTCAAATTGCTTTCCAAAATAGTTATAAAATTTAAGCTTCACCGATGTGTGTGAAAGTGTTTCTTAACTACTGTTTCATTGTAAAATTTTTCATGTTTTTTTGTTTTCATTCTTTTCCATATTTTAAAGCTACCATTTATTTTTAAAACATGCTAATACTTTTGGTGAATTGTATATTTGGTATAATTTTATTATTTAACTTTTAATTTTATTTTTTTAACTTTTAATTTTATTTTTCTAATTTTTTTTGAGACAAGATCTCATTCATTATACAGTTCACACTGGTCTTGAACTTATTATGTAGCCCAAGCTGGACTTGAACTCACAACAGTCCTCTTTCTTCAGCCTCCTGAGTGCTGGGATTGCGGGTGTGCGCCAGTATGTTGAGCTACTTTATTTTCCCTCATTTGCTATTTTCCTCAAATCCATTGTCACTTTCATTAGCTTAAAAAAAACTTTACTTTTCTAAAATGTGCAATTCATTGTATCTAAACTTAAAACATTTTTAAGTAAGGCAACTGTAGTCTAAAGTGATATGAATCTAGATTTATTTTCTTTCACCGCTCAGATGACAAGATATCAGTCAACAGTAGGCATTAACTGTCTTTACCTTTCTGTATAGTGTGTGAGGTCTCACTTAGAATATACTAAACACTTCTGTAGAGTGCTCTCTTCTTTTCCAACATTTATAGAGCTATTTTTAAATAAGTGTTTTGAGAATGGAAATGGCATTTTCCTTTGTTTCCTGGGGTTCTGTGCAGGAGGCCATAAGTAAATATTTAATATTGTTCACACCGAAATGAAACATGTAGAAGAAAAAACTGTTGAATATTCCAATTGGTGCCCAGTGTGTACTAGCCTGACTTATGTGCAGAATAACATAAGGCTTTTTCTAAAATTAAGTAGCAAAATATCAACTATGTGATAACCTCTGAAATACAAATTAATTTTATTGTTGGGTCCAGTTGCCTTATACAGAGATTATTCAGAGTATTGTACATGTAATGGCTAGGGAAGAAAGTCTTTAGAAGATTTGGGAATAATTCTATTGAGCAGTCTGTATAATAAAAAGGGCTTTGGGGATTCTAAGGCAGATGTTAAGAAAGGAAACACAGGAAGTTGTTCAGAGAAGGTAGCCAAATACCATTAGTTTTACCCCTTTTATGGCTTAAAGCACATGAAATGATAAAAAAAATTAAAGATTTTATTGAGTTCTTATAATTTTCTTAATTATATTTTTAAAAACTGTTTTCTCTTTTCATATGATACTCAGCAGTAAAACTCCTTTAAGGGGAAAGTGGATTTTATCTCAGAGGGATAGAAGAATGAAAGAAAAACTGAAAACTAACACATCTCACCAGTACTTCTGAAATACGAGAGTATCAAAGTAGTTCAGAGAGATGCGCTCAAGCTCAGGAGAAATGCAAGAAAAGCCTTTGGCACCCCACCAGATTGTTGGTGACTCTGCCAGTGAAGCATGCGTGCGTGCGTGCGTGCGTGTGTGTGTGTGTGTGTGTGTGTGTATGTGTTAAAATCCTGTTTGCTGCCCTTTTTTGCTCTTCCTTTTGTGTTCGTTTCTTTTATTCATAATAGCATTTTCATTTTGCTGGACTTGTTTACTTCTTGGAACTCTTCATTTTTTAAAATATCTTGCTGGGTGATATCAACTATATGCAAATGATCTGCGAATTGATGCCTCTTAGTTCTGCCCATTCAATTAACTTCAATGTCCCACACATTGCTTCTGGGATATTTCCTGCAATGCCTCGCAGATAAAGTCTATACTTTCCAAGCCAAGTTCATTATTTTTCTCACTCAGCATCAGCTACTTCTTTTGTATACTCTTTCTTAATTAATAACTTCAATATCTGCACAATCACTCAAGCAAGAAATATTGCCGCTTGCTCAAGCATGCTTCTGCCTCACCCCACATGAAGCTTCTACGGATGTATTCTCACCAGTCTTCTTCTTCTGAAATCTCATTCACCTCAACTTTATTATGGCTCCCGTTGAGGTAGCCTGGTGCCTGCAGGGTAACAGTAACTTCCTGCTTTATTCAAATTAATCTTGCCCATTTCTGGTAGTCTCTTTCTTACTAGGGAGGCTGAGGCAGGAGGATTGTTGTGAGTTCGAGACCAGCCTGAGCTACAGAGTGAGCTTAAGGCCAGCCTGAACTGCATAGTGAGACCCCGTCTCAAAAAGACCAAAAAAAAATAAATAAAAATAAAATAAAATAAAATAAAATAAAATACACATCTGATTTCTGATATGAATAGTTCAATTTTAAATAATCATTACCTTTACCCCTTGTCTACTGTGTAAAGTTCAAAACCTATTTTTTACAAATGTAGTACACTTATCCACACACTCCAAATAAGATCTAGAAAATAAGATCTCTTCTCTAAATATGCTGTGAGGTGTTAATTTTCCATGACTGCATGATGAGCTCCAAACAATTCATCAAGGTAGCATTAATCGTTTTCCTTTTTTAAAATCTGACAACACATTCTCTTCTTTTCTGCAAAAACACTGAATTATTTTGCAATAATAATGTTTGTCTTTGTAAGTAACAGAAACACATAATTATACACAGAGGCAATGTGACTTTTACACCTTTGCAACTTCTTAAAACATCTATCAAGTTCAGCACAGTGGTCTGTGCAAAGGAGTTCAGCAAATGTCCTTTATCAAGTTATCCTTTATGTTTACTTAAAATATATTGCTTTGATCCCTGGCTGTCATGCATTCTTTGCTGTAAGTTTGACACTTCAAAGCTCAAATCTCTGCCCATTGAAAGGAAACCCAGATGAAACAGACATGCACAGAATTGTCACATGCGATTACTTCTAGAGAGGTATTGGGTGGAGGAGGGCAACTGTGCACTCTATGATCTTCTGCACATGTTACAATATTGTTCTATTTCCTTTATGATGGAATGGAAACAAGTACAACCCCTGAGCTCCCTACACAAATTGAATCTTGGTTCTTGAAAGCCTTAAATATGTCCCTAATCCAACAAGATTTTGTTTCAAGAGTACATTCTAAGAATAAATTCCATCACATTGAATTTTTTTGAGGAATAGCTAACATAAGAGAGTTTACAATATCTTCTTGACTCTACAGATAAAATTATATTTCGATTGTGGTGTCGAGTTCAAGCACCTAAGTTAGTTGAATGACAATGGAGTGCCCACCTTTGACAGGTGTAGACAAAGGAAGGGGTGTAGAAAGAAAAAATCAGGATGTGTGTGTATAGACAGTACAGTTGGGATAGATAATGCTGTGCTTCTACATAATTCTATGAGAGGCAAGATCTGCACTAATGGTGGTTGGACAGGATATTATGTCGGCTTCTAGTACTATGGTCATCCACTAGGAAAATAATTATTGAATTTTTGATATAATTCAAGTATAAAAAATAAGATAAGTAAGCAGCTACACTCTTAATTCACTGATAAGAGATATCTGCTAAAATAATATCTGTAAATATAATATCACGTATGCACCTTGTACAATACCAAAACATTATGAAAACAGTTTGCAATGTTTTAATTTATCGAATCTGTATCGTTAAGGTGTCTTGAAACTGTCTGATTGACATTCGTAGTTCAACAAAATAAAAAAAAATTATATTTCAGAATTTGAAACGGAAAAGAAGGTATTGGCTGGGGATGCAGCTCAGAGGCACAGTGCCTGCAAAGCAAGGGAAAGATCCTGTGTTCAACTCCCAGTACTCTCCCAAAAGTAAAGGGAGTAAAACAGAATAAATGCATCCTCTCAAATGCTATAATTTTCAAATATTTAAATCATAGTAATTTTTTTTTTATCACCAAAATATCATCAGACAAATTTTAAGTTATTTTGTTCACTCCTCCTACAATTGAAAAGAAGCTAATGATAGTTAACAATACCTTACCCCAAAATACATTGGGTCGCTCATGGTATAATTTTAAAAATTAGTTATTAAGAAACATAAAATAATCAATCTCTCCATAGTTTGAAATCCAGTAATAGGAAGAGTGTGTAATTCACGTTACACCCCATAGAATTAATGAACCATAAACTCACCTGGGACTCAAGGGCTGGCTTTTGATGTATCTTAAATATCATTTGTAACTTCAGGAACATGATCTTTCCTTTTCTTTTCAACATGGCATAAATAGAGTATCCACAATACAAATCACTCTTAATTTAGTGAGCATGTTGAAAATTAAATTTCAAAGAATCCCTTGGTAGCACACTGTTTTACCAGACCATGATTTTGAGGCATAAAATGGTTCAAGTAGTAGTTTTAACTTCTTAGAAATTGACACTCACCTCACAAGAGCAAATATAAGAAGAAAGAAACTAGCAAACAGAGATGTTACCAAAATGCTTGAGTATCTTTTCTAGGCACATACCATATGACCTACAAAGAAGACATTATAATCTTCCCTGGACATTATTTTAAAAACAGGTTGAATCTCATTTACATGACTTTTCTGAAGCTGAAAATATTGTTTTATATTTGGTTTCTTTGATATCCCAATTAAAATAAAATTTAAATTTTTTTTTTTTTTAATTTCTGTATTTGGTGCGAGGTCTCACTACGCAGCTTGGGCTTGCAGCGATCCTCCTGTTTTCAGCCTCCCCGGCGCTGGGATCACAAGTGTGCATCACCGCGCCCAGACTGAGCGGCTGGCTCGGTGCGCCTGGTGTGGAGCTGGCACAGCATGCGGAGCCGAGCACCGAGCCACAGTCTTGGAGTTGGCTAAGCAGCGTTTAGTCTGCTGAGCTATCTCAGCAGCCTTAAAATTTGACTTCTTGAAAGATATTTTCATTTAACTTCAAAGTGGAAAAAATGTACTACAGCCCCGTATTCTTTTGTTAACCTTTATTTGTTGCACTGTATTTTTGTTGTTTCTAAAGTTTTGAAGTGATGCAGAGAGTTGATCTAAATAAGTGCTTCCTAGTATTACATTTTCTGTGCCACATTGACAGAAAATTAGTATAGCAGTTATTAACTTTTTTAGACAGAGTTTCACTACATTGCTCAGGCTGACCTTGAGCTCCATGTGTGGTCAGTGCTAGCCTCAAACTCACAGTGATTCTCCTGCCTCAGCCTTCCAAGTGCTGAGACTGTGTGTACCACCACACGGAGAAATGTAACAGTTTAGATATTTACATGACACCAGATATTAACACTATTTGTTTTAGTAATTTAGTTTTGCATCTGACTTACAAGTTATGCATCAAGATATTTATCACTACAAAATATGAAATACAGATTCATTTGAGTCAAGCTACAAGAACATCAAAGATTTATCTAACAGCAAAATCTGCATTTTCTTCATGGTAAATATTTTTTTACTGTGATTTCTCATCAACAAATACACCTTCAGTACAAAGTGTGCCTCTGCTGACTAACTAGCATTTGCATTTTCTCTTCTCTCTCTTGTTAAGACAGTATTTTCCATATATAGAGATTTTGAAAGCCTCAAGATCAAAAGGCATAGGTGGCTGTTTCAGTTGTCTTTTAAATTTTACCCCTAATTTTGAGGTAAAAAAATAAAGCAAAAGATTACAATGTCATGTGTGGGGAACTTTACTTTTGCTTAAAAAGCTATTGTTTGGTCATGGTAATAATTGTAGAGATTAGCAGATACATTATTTATAGCATGTGTCACTGCAGGACCCTGTAGAGACCATCACAGAATCTGCAGGCAGTGGCTCCACTCTGGGTGAATTCTGTAACGCCTAAGTGATTGGGACAAGTTACTCTGTTTCTTAGAGGTTCAATTTCGTCTGGAAAACAAGTTGGAGGAAGTAGATCAGAGGTCAAAGGCTTTTCTGTAAAGGTCTACAGAGTAGTAATTTCTGCCTGGTGATGTATAAGCTCTCAGTTTCAATTACTCAATTATTTCATTGAAAAGCAAAAGCAGACAGGGCCTGGGGAGGTGGCTTAGTGGAATAAGCACTTTCCTGGGAAGCACAAAGATCTAAGTTCAATCCTGGGTTTTGCCAAAAGAAGTAGACATAGAAAATCTTTTTTTTTTTTTTTAAATGAATAAATGAACAGGAGAACAGCTGTGCTAAAATAAATTGCTATTTGCCAAAAATAACCTTTGGGCAGTTATTTGATGACCTCAACTAGATTTCTAATTCTAGTTTGCTTTGAGTCGTATATTCTGGTATTGTGCATAAAAGCCCTCTCTTTCTAGGAATGCTAAGTGGTAGAACTGTATCACTGAAGAAGACTCAAAGATGGGATTTAATTCCTTCATCTACTTCAAACAGGGTTACATTTAAATCACCAGTGACAACTACTTTCCAGCTGCCTGAAGCTAGCCTAGGACGAATCTCCCTTCGCCCTTTTTTTTTGAAAAGTCCTTTTATACTATGTAATATATCTGAGGCTGGTGTGAGGCTTTAGAAATATCTTTAATAGTTTTAAATGGAATATCTTGCCATTTTTATAACTGACTTTACACATGATAGAAGATAGAAAAATGATGTATTTCTTTTCCATTATTCTTAAAGCTTTAAATCCTAGGAAACCATTTCTCCTCTTAATAGAACTTAAACAATATAAAATTTTTCTTCCATATAAAAATTGTCATAAATTATATTCTCAGATTGGGTATATAGATCTAATAGATCAAGAATCATAACTCCTTTGTGAGCCTTTCAAGCTTTTTACTCTCTTTATCTTTTTTATTTAAGTTATTTTATGAACTTTGAAAACAAAACATAAAAGACATCCAAGACAATGTAGTAAGCACAGATTCATGCAGTAACTATTACTGGAATAATTTTCTCTTTAAGAAAACAACATTTGTGGTATTTATTTCCCAATTGTTTAAAATTATTGGTATAATTAATTTTAATTCAAAATAATTACAAAAATGTAATTACAATTATATAACATTACATCAGTTAAAGTTATCATTAATTTTATTTCATTTTCTGCTTTTAGATACATATCAACAATTACTTGTCTCTTTTCTATAAATGGCTTGATATCCATATATTATTTCTAATACTTATTACTTTTTATTCTCATTAGCTGCGTAAGTACACACATAGACATATTTAATATCAAAAGTGGAAAATTCTCCTTTAGTTAGATCTCAAAATTCTTTAGGCGCACAACTCTTTAGAAGAACAGCAAAGAAATTGTCATAAAAATTTTTCATTTATATTTTCTTCTTCAAACATTCCATTAAATGTTCACTCTACTAAAATTCAACTCAGAAGTCCCGAACGTTTGATAACTCATCCTACTAAGCTACGCTCAGGTTAGCAGCGATTTTGGACAGCGTCTGCTGTGCGCACCCCACCGTCAGCGCCTCGCAGAGCGCATGTGCGCAGCCTGGCCGCACTTTCTGAGAAGCGGGTTGGATCATTTCAACGCAGTCTCTTCCGCGACGTTTTCTCACTGTCACCATCAAGTCACTACCTTACCTTAGGCTGCACATTGTGTCAGACACTTAGAAATTTAAAATCACATTGGATTTACAAATTTTTTTTTGAATTCTATTTATTTATTTATTTTTATTTTTTATTTTATTGAACTACAAATGTCAATCAGACAGTTTCAAGACACCTTAACGATACAGATTCGATAAATTAATACATTGCAAACTGTTTTCATAATGTTTTGGTATTGTACAAGGTGCATACATGGTATTATATTTACAGATATTATTTTAGCAGATATCTCTTATCAGTGAATTAAGAGTGTAGCTGCTTACTTATCTTATTTTTTTATACCTGAATTATATAAAAAATTCAGTAATTATTTTCTTAGTGGATGACCATAGTACTAGAAGCCGACATAATATCCTGTCCAACCACCATTAGTGCAGATCTTGCCTCTCATAGAATTATGTAGAAGCACAGCGTTATCTATCCCAACTGTACTACTGTCTATACACACACATCCTGATTTTTTCTTTCTACACCCCTTCCTTTGTCTACACCTGTCAAAGGTGGGCACTCCATTGTCATTCAACTGACTTAGGTGCTTGAACTCGACACCACAATCCAACACAGTCCAGCATTCCACAACAATAGTGAGTTATTCAAAGAAGTTGTCGACCATAGCCATTTACAGCTCAGCTTAATATTATGGCCCTGCGATGTATACTTCATTTTTATACTTTTCTGCTGGATGGTTAAGACCTAGATAGATCAAGACTTATATACAAACACATGAACTTTATATTTCCTATGTGGTCAGTGAAGTCCTCTCAGGGTTTACCTTGTAATCCTGTACATTATTCTGTAGTTCCTTTGTCTGTGTCATCCATGTGGATGAGTAATGGCCAATGCTTGACCAGTTTGCTCTCTGTGAGAGCTTGAGAGAAAGTTTTCTCTTCATGTGACTCTCCCCAGGCACACTATAGAACTTCAATCTCTTTCCTCTGTGGCTCCATAATCTCCTTGTTCAGAAAATTTGGAGCTCACCTGAGTTTCATGGTGTTGCAGTACAGGTCACATTGGATTTACAAATTTTTAAACATTATTTTCTGTTTCCCTTAAACTTTCAGTTTTGCTCATGTTTGCACTTTTTTTTTTTTTTTTTTTTTTTTTTTTTTTTTTTTTTTTTTTTTTTTTTTTTTTTTTTTTTTTTTTTTTTTTTTTTTTTTTTGTCTTTTTGAAACAGGGTCTCATTATGCAGTTCAAGCTGGCCTTAAACTCACTTTGTAGCTCAGGCTGGTCTTGAACTCACAACAATCCTCCTGCCTCAGCCTCCTGAGTGCTGGGATTACAGGCCTGCACCACCACACCCAGCTTGCATTGATATTTTAAAGAATGTTTTAAATAGTCTTATAGCATGTGGGTCTTAGTTTGGGTTAATCTGATTGTATTTTATAGTTAGATTCAGATTCTCTTTCTACTTCTCTTTTCCCCTTCATATCTGTCTGTCTGTCTGTCTGTCTGTCTGTCTGTCTGTCTGTCTGTCTGTCTGTCTGTCTATCTATCTATCTATCTATCTATCTATCTATCTATCTATCTATCTATCTATCTATCTATCTGTCTGTCTATCATCTATCTATCCATCTATGTACGAACTATCACCTATCACCTTTTTCCTCCTCCCTTTTCTTCCATCCGTCCCACCTTCCCTCTCTCCTTTCGTCTCTCTCTCTCTCTCGTTCATTCATTTTTTCTTTCTTTCACATTTTTTCTTTCCTTATTATTTCTTACAGGAGTACCATGAAAAACAATATTATGCTATCCTCACTGAATGAACACGGAGGCACATTATATCAGTTTGCTTCATCATGATGGTATTTTTATTTATTATGTGTTACATTTTTTGACTGTGAAGGAAAACTTTATTTTTGTAATTAGTAGGTAATCTTTGGTGAAATGGCATGTTCTTCAAAAAGTTTTCACCCAGTAGCTTAACCACCCTTTAATGACTTTTGTCTTGTTCTTGCTTTATTTTGTTCTTTGATCAGAAAATTTGGGACACCAGTTAGTGCAGGATGTCACAGTAGAGATTCTTTTTGAGACAGGGCTTTGCTATGCTGGTGAGGCTGGTCCTGAGCTCACTATGTAGCACAGGGTAGCTCACTATGAACTCAGCAGTCCTTCTGAGTTCTTCTCCTGCTGGGATTACAGGTATGTGCCACAGTGCCTGGCCTGATTCTTTTCTTAATCAGGCATTATTACAGTGAGGCTGAAAGCAAATTTGTAGTTAATTTTATGAATCTTTTACATTTATTTGCTGGCATTTTGTTGTAAACAAGAACTAACCTTAAATTTTTTGTTTATTATATCATTATTATCTGAAGAATTTCCTTTAACAAGCCTATGTGTTATGATGCAGTGCTGTCACTATTTTGATGATCAAATTATTCTATATTTGATTAGTAGAAGTCCTTTCAAATTTATAGCTATGGGGTTTTGACCTGACTTTATATTGAACATTACTTCAACTGTTTATTACAGTATAATTAACATATAGAAAAATAAAAAGACTAGGTAAAAAAGTTATACGAGTTACACATACCCCAGAGTGTAGCACATGGCTGCCTTAGACCACACCACCGTATCTCAAGAAGAGTCCATGCTTGAGGACGTTCACAGCCCCACGACTGACCTCTGTGGTGGCTCTAAGACATTGTGAGCTGGTCACCTGTTTTTGAAATGTGTACAAAGAGAATCATTCAAACTACGTTTTTTGGTTTTGATTTACTGTGCTTACTGTATTTTGAGATTTATCAGGACCACTGCTTTCTTTCTTTTCTTTTTATAAAAATCAGTGTTCTATATTTTAGTCATTTACATTCATTAAAATCAATCAAAAAACAAAAAATTAAAGTATGTTTTCCAATCCTTGTATTTTTAATTCAAAATACATTTATTTGAATATTGTATTTCTGGTTATATATACAAAATTAATTTCTTAATGCTCATTGTTGTACTGGATTTAATTGTATGGCTACTAATTTGCTGATTTTCATTCAAGGATATATATATATATATATATATATTTATATATATATATTATATGTATATATATTTATATGCACAAATACTTTATATGTAATTTTACATATTATATGCAATAGAATCTTCAATATATAAAATATATTTATATATTTTGTAGATGTTATTAAATATATACAGACTCTAGGAAAAAATGTACACAAATTTTGGGAAAAGGAAAACCATGTGATGTGCTGTCAACAGATGGTGTTACCCTTGTCTGGAAGACACCACAGGAGTTCATATATTGCAGAAAACTAGCTACACTGCCAGCCTTAGAGAAGAAACTGAAGATGTGGGAACAGCAATCTCAGTGGCCTGGCCAAGTGGCCGTTCACCATGCTAATAAGCGTCTGAAAGCTCCCGGCCACCACTTCAAGGTCCTCTTGTGGTTCCAGAGGTGAAGGGTAGCTTGTATTCTTCTTATGATATCTCAATAAATTTAGTATTAACAATCTAGACAAGATTTTTTTGCTCAGGGTGTGTGTACATTTTTGTCAGACTCTGTGTATCCTTATATATTTGATGAAATTATTATTAGGATTATTATTATTATTTAATGTATTAGGTACAGGGTCTCATTACACAGCTTGGACTTGCCTTCTGTTTTCAGCCTCTCCAGGGATTATAGGCATGTGCCACAATGCCTGGTCTCAGTGGCTGGCTCAGTGTGCTCAGGGGCCGGGTCGGGGTGTCATGTGGTGCCAGGGATTGAGCCCTGGTCCCTGTGCTTTCCTAAGCATGTGTTTAGCCTGCTACCTCCAAGGCCCTTGATGAAATTATAAATATATATATATCTATATCTATATATATATATCTATATATATATATATTTGCTATAGTTTTGATGCAATAATTGTTATAATAATAGAAAATAATAATATATAGTAACTTTTAGTGAAAATATTGGAAAATGGATTTCCAATGTCATATTTTTCTTAGAAATTCAACTATTCAGTATACTTTTTTTTTAATGAGAAAGTGTCTTGCTATGTACTACAAGCTGCCCTTGAACTCATAGCAATCCTCCTGTCTCAGCCCCGAAAGTGCTGATATTATAGGCTTACATCACCACCACACCTGGATTGTATAACATTCCTATTTTATTTTTTAGTAAGTAATGGGGATTGAATGCAAGGCCATTGAGCTACATTCCTAGTCTTTCTTTTTCTCTTTCTCTTTCTTTTTTCTTCCTCCCTCCTTTTCCTTTTGTTTAGCTCTTCCTCTCTCTCTCTCTCTCTCTCTCTCTCTCTCTCTCTCTCTTTCTT
>PVKA01010951.1:48972-62749 GCA_004027165.1 Ctenomys sociabilis | reverse complement strand
TCTCCCCCTCTCTCTCTCTCTCTCTCTCTCTCTCTCTCTCTCTCTCTCTCTCTCTCTCTCTCTCTCTCTCTCTTTCTTTTGAGACCAGTCTCACTGTATAGCTCAGACAGGCCTTGAACTCACTATGTGCCCTTGGCTGGCCTCAGACTCTCAGAAATCTTCCCACCTCAGCCTCTTCAGTATTGGCTCAACCACACTTGGCTTTAAATTCTTAATACATATTTAGAAATAAACAACAGTAATAAAGTGTTGTCCAGTTGGCCAAATAGCTCAGTGGATTAAAACTCTTATAAGCAGATGCAGGGGCCAGGTGTTTGATCCCCATGCCTGCCTTGCCAGGGCTCCTTGAGACAGCAATTGAGGCTGGGTGTGGTGGCAGAGACCTGTAATCCTAGCTCTTGGGAGGCTGTAAACAGGCGGATCACTAGGAGTCTCATCTACTAGTGATACCCCAAACACCCTTGTACACCCTTCCCTAAAATATAAATAACTAAATTAAAAAAAAAAAAATATATATATATATATATACAGCATAAATTAGTATCTCTCATTTTCTTAAATGGGCTCTAGGTGCACATAGAACAAAATTCAAAGGAACAAAATGGTAGCCAGGGAGACGCCTCCCTTCCTCCCACCGCTGTCCCTCCCTCCTGGCTGTGCCCAACTTCCTCAGCACCTTTACAGGGCTACCTGTGCGCGTGCCTCACATGAGTGTGCCCTACTGTTTGCATAAGTGTCCCTGAGCCAGGGAAGAGGATTTCTTCCCAGCAGATCCTATTGAGAGATCTCATCAAGCACAGGGACCAGGGTTTGATCCTCCTGAAAACAGGAGGAGCACTATGAGTCTGATCGGTGTGGTGAGACCCTGTAGACCCTGTCCTAAATATGTTAAATAAATAAATAAATAAGAGACTTCATCATCTGCCCTCGGTGTCTTTGCCAAGTCTCTGAAGCTCGGGATTTTGCCTTCCCCTTATAGACCAAGACCCTGGTGCTAAGACCCTTGAAGAGTCCATGAGTTCTGGGGATGGAAACCCCACTTCCCCAGACATTCTTCCAGCCTGCTGAAAACTGTGACAGGGTCCTTCCAATCCAGCTACAGGCCTTGGCTTCATCAGGGGAATTTCTTAGGCCCTATGGATCTTAAAGAAAAAGGGAAAACATCACTCGGGATGGTTTTACAAAATGTTTTAATTCTTTAGTGTTTCCATTTCAGTTTGTATGGTAAAAGAAAATTTGCTTTCCACAACAGGTTCTACAGAACAGTTCTTTGCATAAGAAATTCTGCTGATTTTTAGAACATTATCCCCTCTCCCACATCCCACCAACTCCTCTCACCCATCATAGCAGTCTCCAGCTGATTGCCACATTTCCCACCATAGCATGTGGCATGCAGAAAATCTGGTTAGTTCTACATTCCAGTATCTGCAGGAATTCACATTTGGGTTCTCTTTCCCAATCTGTTTTCAAATAGAGAAGTTTTCAGAACCCGAGTTTGGGTGTCATTACAATGACAAATTACTAAAAAACTTTCTTAATGCTTGGTTTTCATGTGTGAACTTATCTTGTCTCAGCCAGATGCTGGTGGATGAACAGTGACCTTTAAGTCTCCTTGCTTTGAATCACACTCATACTGACATCCTTAGAAGGTGCTGGCACTCCAGTCCTGCAAGCATTCTTGCAGGCTTCCCTATCCAACTTTGCCTCCTACTGCAAGATTTTCACCATCAGCTGGATATAGTGTTACACATTGGCAGTCCCAGCAATCTGGGAGACTAAGGCAGGAGGACCATAAGTTTGAGCCCAGCCTAGGAAACTCAGTAACTTATTAAAACCCTGTCTTAAAATAAAAAGGGCTAGAGATGTATCTTGGTGTAAAGGCACTAGGTTCAGTTCCTAGTACAATAGGGACAGGGGTCAACTGTAAAATCCAAGTCAATGAGTGACCAAGTGTGTGTGTGTGTGTTTAAATAAATGTTTTACATGTAAAACAAAGGAAGGAAGGAAGGAAGGAAGGAAGGAAGGAAGGAAGGAAGGAAGGAAGGAAGGAAGGAAGGAAGGAAGGAAGGAAGTGAAGAAGCAATACTATCCCAGAGATATTTATACTAATATTGAAAGAGTACATAGATCTTTTTTCCTCCAAACTGAATGGGCGATACCAGGCAGGAGGAAGCAGAACAAAACTAAGTTTTAGAAATTCTGAACCTACTACACTTTGATGTGGAAGAAAAACTAAGTTTTTCAAAACAGATGCTTCAGTTAAGATGTTTCCTCTGAATGCTCACTGGTGCGACAAGTGACATGCGTGGGCTTGTCCAGTGATGGCAAACCTTTTAGAGATTTGAAGCCGGGCGTGGTGGCGCATGCCTGTAATCCCAGCACTCGGGAGGCTGAGGCAGGAGGATTGTTGTGAGTTCGAGACCAGCCTGAGCTACAAAGTGAGCTTAAAGCCAGCCTGAACTGCATAGCGAGACCCTGTCTCAAAAAGACAAAAAAAAAAGAGATTTGAGTGCCAAATTGTAACCCCAAACCCACTTATTTATCAGAGTGCCAACACTACAATTAACCTGAATGCAGAAACTTTAGAGAAAAAAAAAAAGCTACGTGTAGCACACATTAACATTTTTTTGTTTTAAAAGAGAAACACAGCAACAGAGATTTCAGTGATACACACAGCTTCTCGTCAAAAGGTTGAAGTTTGCAGTTGGAATGTTTTTGCACAATTAATGTGACCTTTGCTGTGAGCTTTGCTCTCGTATGCATGCTGATAATCTGTCAGACCTTGGCTGGGGCGACCTGTCTTGTGTGCCAACACAGAGGGCTCTGAGGGCCTATGGTGACACACGTGCCATACATTTGCCACCCCCTGGCCTCGTTACTCCTGTGGGGCAGAAAGCTGCCTGCAAGCCCAAATCCTGTTCTCACATATGAGGCCAAAAATTACTCCCAAGGTCTTTCTGGTGCAGTCAGGGCAAGGATGTCAGGGGCTCTGCTGGAGACAGGCTCAGGTGTCAGGAGAATGAGTCATGCACAACTCAATGACAGGGAATTGTCCTGGGAGATCCTAGGATCTACACCTCTGCTAGCAATCAGAAAAGACCACCATGACTCCTGTGCAGCTGTGTCCCCCAAGGGTCTTCAATGTTCATTCCCACCTGGGGTGGGATCCACCTGTTCTAGCCCATCCTTGCTGGCAAAATTGATAAGCAGTTCTGATGTTTTCCTGGACAACTGTCACCATTAAGATGCCCCTTTTCTTATCCCGCCTTCTCCAAGCTATTTTCTAAGCAATTATGGTAGTGTCCCATGGGGATGTAATCCAAGAACCCCCTGGGATTCACTAATATCCTGCACACTACCACACACAAACCCCTTGTTCTTTTTTTCCTTTATATGTGTACCCAGATGCTGATACCTGTGAACCAGGCAACTGCACTGAATTTAACAAAGTGTAATAGAAGGGTCACACTCCAAATGCCTGCCATTCTGGTCTTCTAAATATGTACTTCTTGTCATGACATACCAGCTATTACTATACTGCCCTTTTTTAAAGGATAATAAATGAAAAATAAGACCAAAAAAAGTCACAAAACAGTCCTGCTACAATGCTACTATGTTGTATATGGATGGATTTCTAAATATCTATGTAAATATATGTAAGTGTTCATTCCTTTTTTTAAATCTTTTTTTCTTCTTCATATTCTGTATGGACTTAGAGTTTAGTATCTCAATACTTGTTGGAAAATACATGTTCCATGTTATGCCTATGATGTCTGATATTTAGATTAATGGTGTGGGTAAACTGAACTGCGTATGTTGCAGGATAATAATAAACTTCTCTTCTGGAGAGTTAATAACCTAAGTTTGCAGATCAAAAATTGGAGAAAAAGAAAGGCTGCAAGGTCAGCCAACATTTTGGCCCTAGCCTTTCAAGGTCAGTGAAGACTCAGGACATAAGAGAACCTGTACTGTAACGTCATGTAACTCAGTAGTGCCCCAAATTTTCTGATTAAGGAGATTATGGGGCCACAGAGGAACGCAATCAGTGTGCCTAAGGAGAGTCACATGGAGAGAAAATTTTCTCTCAGGCTTCCACAGAGAGCAAATTAGTCAAGCAATGGCCGTGACTCATCCACAAGGCTGACACTGACAAAGGATCTACAAAGAGCGGTACAGGATTACAGGATAAACCCTGAGGGTGCCTCACTGAACTTATCTGATACAAAAATTACATTTCTTGTTATGTAGGTCTTGCTTTAACTTGGTGTTAACCATCCAGCTGATAAGTACAAAAATCAAGGTATATAAAGTAAAGTCATACTAATATACTGAGCTGTGAATGGCTCAAGTCAACAACTTCTGTGGATAGCCCACTTCTATTGTGGACTGCTGATCTGTGTTGTTTTATTTAAATATATATATAGGGGCCAGGGAGATGGCTCAGTGGAATAAGCACTTCCCTGACAAGCGCAAGGGCTTGAGTTCAATTCCCCGGTTCCAAAAAAATAAAAATTAAAAAATTAAAAAAAAATATATATATATATATTTAGCTATCCATATTTTAAAAATCTGTAACATATGTATCATTGTACGTTACCCTGTTTATGTCATTTTTTCTTTGTTTTTGCTTCTATTTTTCACTCTTCAAGTTAAAATACAAATAAATTTTAAAGAGATTAACAACAAATAATAAAAATAAAAGTTTCCCATTATAAGACAATGCATCATGATAATGTACCATGTATTTGTTTCTATTTAGTTGACCATAAAAACTAAAATTCAGAAGCAGAAAAGGCCCCACACCAGTGCAGGCCGCAGGTACCAAACCAGCCACTGAGTTTGGTGGTGCACACCTGTAATTCCAGCACTGGGGAGGCTGAGACAACAAGATCACTATAAGTCCAAGCTACACTGGTAGCAAGACCCTGTGCCAAATAAATACATAAATAAATAATTGAAATGTGTGATATATACAAGTACATATTTTGTTAAGAATTCTTGACAACTATACAAGTGGAACCCAGTTGTCTGAACCCAGGAACTTAAGTGTCTAAATAATAATTTGTTACAGCAAAATACAATCATCAATCCCTCAGTATCCTACCCGTTTAATATACCATATCCCATTGTTCTTGCCACTTTCTAAAACAGTACTGAAGTCCTCTTTCTTAAGTATATTAATTCCCATAAAATTGTGAGCCAAATAAGATGGCAGCTGTTTTACCTAGTACATTCTGGGGTGATGTGTCACAGTTATAAAATGGGCACCCCATCTCTATCTTCATACCTCAAATCCCTCCCTTGCTCACATGCCCCAAACACCTGGTCTTCTTTCTGTTCCTCAATCACCCCAAATGCTCTTGGCCTCAGGGTGTTGAGCCCTTGTTTTCTCTCCCCCTGGAAACTCCCTCTCCCTCCCCAGTGGAATTTCCAGTCATCCCACCATCTCCTTATCATAGGTCAAAGGGTCGCCTCTCCCCCAGAGTTCCCCAACATCACCTGATTTAGATTAGATTCCCCCAGTGTCTGAATCACATCACTGTATTTTCCTGCTAGCACTCACTGCCTGATAGCTTTGTTTGCCTTCACTGATGCTGACCCCTCCCACAGTATAAAGTCCAAGAAGTCCTTACTGTGTTGGTCACCTGCCCCTGTGATAATGTTTAGCATCTGAGAAGCAAGGACACATATTTATGTGAGGGAGCAGTCCTGGGAAGGTGGCAGGAAGCTGACTGTGGCAGAGAAACCTGCAGAAGCCCTGAGGCCAGATGGCCCATGTTAAGAAACTCACTGGGCTGAAACTACATTTAGTCTGCCTGAGACCGGAGGGTGTCAGAGTGCGTGGCAGGAGCACAAGCCTCTCAGGTCACACTGTGTGTGCTGCACTTTTTTCCCCAGTGTGATGAATCAGTGACATGCTCTGATGTATTGCTGTGGTGAATTACACAGAACAAAGAATTTCCCGTCTGAACATTTTTACATTTACATCCAGTGGCATTAAGCACACCCACATGTCATGCAGTCTGACACTGCCATCCACCTCCAGAATATTTTCATCTTTCCAAACCAAAATCCTGTCCTCATTAAATACCGACTCCCCAGCCAACAGCACTCACCCACCCACCTTCTGAGGACTAGCGGAATCAAGCCTGTGTCCTTCTGTAACAGGCTTATTTTTCTCAGCACAATGTCCTCAAAGGTCTCTGATTGGGACAAGTATCACAACTTCCTCCCCTCTTCCCCTTACCCCCACCTCTGGACAGGGGAGACTGAACCTTAAAGCCACTGCAAGCCTGTAGCTAGCTAGCTAGTTCTTTAGAGACAGGGTCTCTAAGTCGCCCAGGCTGGGCTTGAACTTCCGATCCTCACCCTTCAGCTGCCCAGAGCGCTAGTATTACAGGAGAGCAGCACCACATCCGGTTAGAAGTTCCTCTTTTCTTAAACTAAAATAGACATAATGTAAAATGCACTGTATTCCTTTCTATGGCAAAACAGCAGTGCACTCCACAATCGGTCCATCTATCGGCCTGCCGTGATGTCAAAAGTACTCCGGCAGGGTCCTCTGGGCAACGTGGCCCCTAGAGGAGCGCTGGGCGGACCCGCTCCACGATGGTCAGTAGCCAACACGCACCCTTGTTAGCCCCGTTTCCCAGGCTAGAGCCCGAGGGTCACAACCTCGCACAGCCTGGTGGGGACAGTCCCACAGGTGGGGACAAGGCAAAGGTCCAGGGAATCAGCTTCACCACTCCTGGAGCGCGCCGCAATGCGCAGGCGCAGGAGGAGCCGCACGCCGGGTCCATGGAGCGCATGCGCTTAGGACTCCGTTCTCCCAGGTAGCAATCCACTGATCCGGGGTTTGGGCCCCACCAGGAGCTCTGTTTATAAACACACTGCGCGGCGCCCGGTGAGGGTAACCCTAAAGGCTGTGAGGTTAGAGGTCAGAGGTCAGTGGCACGGAGGCGCTGGCATGGGGACTGGCCCTGTCACCCTCACGAGCTGCTGGCTGTGTTGCGTGTCCAGCGGGACGCGCTCGCTGCGACCCGGCACTGCTGGGCGCCACGTGGTGCGCACGTGGTCCGACCGGCACAGCCCTCCCCTCCCCCATGGCGGCCGCAGCGCCCTCTGGCGGTGGCCGCTGTCTATGGCGCTTGCGCAGTAAAGGACACGAAGTTATTTCCGGTGTGGGCGTGTATGCTGTTGCTCCTTGCGCTGGAGGCGTGGCCCAGGTCGCGGGCGTTGGCCTGGCTACAGACCTGTGGCTGGGCGGCGCTGCAGGGTCCACGTGGTCCCGAAGCGGACAGCTTTGCGGCGCTGGTTTAAGTTTTGACTGTTCTGTGCGTCCGGGGTGGGGCTGAGAGCGTTTCTTCACCCACCCCTCCAGGTCTTGCCCCTGGCTGTGACTGTTGAATACCCTCATCGCAGTAACAAAAGAACCAAAGGCCTAAAAAATGAATAATTAAAATATTGTTTATTATGTCATCTACTCTTACATATTTCTGGGACTGTACACAAACAACACACGGTTTCCTAAACATTCGGTCGCACTTATGTATTCAAGGTACTGGGAATTGAACTCTGGGCCTTTCCTCGGAGTTCCATCCTCAACCTTTTTTTATTTTGTATTTTGAGGCAGGGTCTTACTGATTTACTCAGACTGAGCTGAAATTTAGAGTTTGCGTCAGGCCGATTTGAACTCTATGCTAAGCTTTAAAGAGGTTTAGGCAGACTTTAAAAAAAGCGGGCTGGGGAGATGGCTCAGTGGAATAAGTGCTTCTCTGACGAGGACCTGAGTTCAATCCCCAGCTCTAACCAAAAAAAAAAAAAAAAAACTGACTTCTTCCAGTCTGTTTCCTGCCCCTTCATGGTAAAGGCTCAGCGCTGCATTTGCCATGGCTAGTTGCTTTATCAAATTTGGAGTCTTCCATTTATCCACTCCAGCATTGCCGTCTAATTTTTGTCTTTTTGAGACAGGGTTTCCCTATAGTCCAGGCTAGCCTTGAGCTCACTTTGTACCAGGCTGGTCTCAAACTCACAATGATCTCCTGCCTCAGCCTCCCCAGCACTGGGATTACAGGTGTGTGCCCTCTCCCAGCCCAGCATCCTCTTTTAAATAAATTCTATGTGCCGCACACTGCTTAACTTTTAATAATGATTGTGAGAACTCACAGCTCCTGAACGTTGATATTTGTTCTGCTGTGCCAGCTAGTCAAAGCCAGTCTCACCACTGAGTGGACTCGGCTTCTGGGGTGGCAATGACCTATTCTTAGCCTGTGGTGCACTCAGACACAATCCAAAGTAACCCCTGATGAGTCACACTTGTGTGACCTGGTCTCTCAAGGGTATGCAGGGCCTGTGACATGCTTTGAGCCAGTGCAGTGTGGGTAAGAAGACTTAGAACAATGGCCTTGGTCTGGTTGCAGTAGATGAAAGGGGTGGGGTATTGCTTCCCATTCCTCACCCCCATGATCACAGCACATTAATGAGACCCTTTCTTGGTCCTGTGTAGGAACACTGCTGCTGGCCATGTGCAGAAGCCAACAACATGCCATGACCAGCCTCTGGAGAAGCCTCCTTGATAGGCCCGTAAGACTCAAAGGCAGCCTCCAGCCAACGGCAGAAAAGAGCAGAAACCTTAGTCACAAGCCCACAAGGCAACACATTCCACCAACAGCCTGCGTGGGCTTGAAGGGGATTCTTGCACTTGAGAGTCCTGATGAGAACACAGTCTAACTCAACACCTGGATTGTGGCCACATGGGATATAGCAGAGGACCCCTCTGAGCTGTGGTCAGATTTCTGACCCATGAAAGCAGATAATGTGTGTGTTACTTCAAGGAGCTAAATCAGTGTGCTTACTATTAGTATCCACACTTGCAGGGCTGCAGGGCTGGCCTGCTGCAGGATGCCACGATCCTGCTAAACACCATACTACCCCAACCCCTCCTCCAACTTCTGAGGCTCAGCCCAGCTTCCTCTGTGATACCAAGCAGCTCCCTTGCTGGGTAAAGGTTTGCAGTCATCATCTCTCAGTCAGAGAGAGATAATCCCTTTGGTGCCTCTGCTCCTGGCCACTGAGGCCTGGGCTCTCAGCCTCCTGCCCCCCTTGCCGTAAGCAGATGTGACCAGCCCAGCCCTGTGCCTGTGCTCTACACTGCAGAGCCTCACAAAAGAAACTGAGGGTCCCTGGGCCCCATCACCAGCCTGGAGCACTTGGCCCAGGAGAGGGGCTCAGCTAATCAGATGGGGGTGGGGGCAGGCGGGAGGATCTTCCCAGGCCTCACAAGGTCGGGAGGTTGGCCCTATGAAGTCACAACAGGCCCGGATGAGGACAGGATTGTAAACTAGCAGCCCACGGAGGCTTTATTGCGATTTTCTAGGGAACAAAGGGCCTGCTAGCCCCAGGACTTCACGCTGTGGCTCTATTGAAACATCGAGGTGGCTCTCTATTAATCACTCCCTCTGGTGCCTCTGAGGCCAAAAAAGGAATCAAACAAAACCTCTTTTCTAAGCAGGAAGAGCTTTGCGCAGGCCCCTACTGAAAGATTCTCTCTCTCTCTCTCTCTCTCTCTCTCTCTCTCTCTCTCTCTCTCTCTCTCACACACACACACACACACACACACACATACATGACACTTAAAAGATGCCTGGGCCTCTCAGACTCACACAAACAAGGGGACTTGCCAGGCAGTGCACTGAGGGACTTTGGGATGTGACCACTGGTGCTGTGAGCTCAGTTCAGGGTGCCCGCTGGGTGAGGGTGAGAAGGTCATCTGCATGTGGCCCCTCCTTTGTCTTATTTTAGAAACTGAAAAGACTCAGATGAATGATTTTTTTTTAAGGTAGACATATTCTGGGAGCATGGGAAAGAAGAAACAGAGATCCCATTTCCCTTTCCCCTGCTGAACATGACCTTGAGCTATAACTTCTCTCTCTCTCTCTCCCCCCTCTCTCTTTCTCTGATGATGCTGTTCTGTATTAGCCCAATAACAAATATTGTATTATTCACTAATCTATAAATACGAAGTTTGGGTTCTGTTTTTAAACCAAAGACACAGTTCAAAATGCCAACCAATCATTGCCCCAAGCAAGTCCTTATTGCCTCAGGGAACAGACCTGTTACCTGTAAGTGGTGTTCCGATTGTCCTCTTACAGAAATGTGGGTGTCTTTCCGCTCAGACACTGTGCTTGCTAGAGTGTGACGGTGCAAGTTCCGTGTGCCTCAGTGGAATCATGATTAAAAAAGGGGAGAAGCTGGCTTGGGACTCATCACGTGACATGCATTCGTATTTGAGGGCAGAAGTCCATTGAGAACAAGTCTGCACCATTGGCTTGGAAAATTAGGTGAATAAAGAGACAGGAATTAACAGACAAGACATTTTTCTTGGCCTGGCAAGGTATTAGTGTGCTTCAAAGTACAGATTTTGACATGAGGTGCAGCAGTGAACTGTGGGTCCAAAACTGCTGGCGCAGACCACAGGAAGAATGGGCCACAAGTAGCAAAAGTCTGTCCTGAGAGAAAAGACCATCAGCAGTGGTGTGGTGACCTTGGCAGTACAGTGGCTTCTGGCACATAACAGGCACTTAGAAATCATTTACTCACTGAGTGGCAGTGTCTCCAGTCTAAAATCAAATATCCCCTTTTGCATGTATCTCTGTGTGATCTTCAGCAAAGAGAATGCAGACACGGCCCACCCCCAGACCTAGCCAGTGCAGTTCGTGCAGCAGCAGTCCCTAAAGAAGCACGCCCTCTTCATGATTCTGCTACCCATGATAAGAACGCGCCCCAGCAGCCACTATCTGATAGAGTTTCAGTGGTGTCACAGCAGAGAAACAGAAAGAAGGAAAAAGGGAAGGGGCTTTATTATAAACAGAAGGGGGCTTTCTTATAAAGGGAAGGGGGCTTTATTATCTTGGAGGATAATAAGAAAGAATTTGGGAACATAAGGAATTCTGTGGATTGGAACAAAGGGAGGCTCAGGCTTTTATGGCCTTTTGCCAGGGGTGGGCTTTGAGGGGGATGTTTAGATATACCAATCCAAATTAAACATCTCCTCCTGTAATTCCGGGTGTTAAGTATCTGGTCTCGGTGACAAGAAGACTAACGGATACACTTGGGCTCTGGTCACAGAGAGCAGCAAGACTTTTGATCTTCTTTCATTCTATAAAAGGAGTCAAGAGGAACTGTCCAAGTGACTGGGGCCTTCCCTGAGGTGGCAGCAAAGGTGAAAGAAAATTGCACCCTGGGCTGAGTTGGAGAAGAAGGGGGGCAGTGGTCTCTGGGAAGATAAGTTGTTGTTTTAAGGGCTTCAGCCATATTAGATGACCACCACAATCATTCAGCAATTCATACTAGGGCCAGAACCTATCCCTATCCAAGGAGAATAAGACTTCCAAAAGAAATCTGATACCAGCCAGCAACCCAGACTAGTCCCAGTAGACCCTAGGAGAGCAGCCATCTTGTTATAGACCCCTGATGTAGGCAAGAATGCTTATGATTTAAACCACTAAATTAGTACTTGTTTGTTATGCAGCACTACCGCAGCATTTGCTGACTCATACATAGTCTCCCTCTCCAGCTCTAGATGCTGTATCCAGCTTTGTGCCCTGTACCCCATCTGGAGCCAGGAATGCTTCTTAGGGTGGAATAACAATTCTGAATAAATTTAGGCATTAATAAAGATCTGACATTCAACGGATGAAATTGTGTCCAACACTGCGCTCAAAGAATCAAAGCCTACTGTTCTTAAATATCAAGATTGTCAAGTTTCCAAACAACTTCTAGATGAACTGGTACAGCTGTTAATCCTATTGTGTCAACTGCCCTGGATTAATAACTGCCTGGCAGGTTGGTAACTCATGCCCCTGGGTGGATCTGGAGGTGTGGCCTTGGGGAATAGATTTGGTCCTGTCACTGTTCCCTGCGCCGCTTCCCAGCCATCGTGAACTGAGCAGCTCTGCTCCTTAGCTTTCCACCGTGATGACTCTGCCTTTAAGACAGCCAATCGTGGACTGAAGTCATGAGCAAATTTAACATCTCCTCCTGTAAGTTCTGGGTGTTCAGTATCTGGTCTCAGGGAAAAGAAGGCTAACCAATATAGTTGGGCTCTGGTCATAGAGAGAAGCAAGGCTTTTGATCTTCTTTCATTCTATAAGAGGAGTCAAGAGGAACTGTCCAGCCAATGAACTTGTCCAAGCATGTTAAAAAACTGAAAGAAAAAAAAAATTGTTCCTCTGACAATTGTGACACTTATAGACTCCTCTGTTTCACAGACATTGCTGAGCCCCTATTATGTGCCAGGAAAAGGAAAGCAGGTGGAGGGCAATGTACAAAATTGGACACGGCCTCTGAGCTGGAGAGAAAGATTATGTATGTATTAGTCAGCAACTGCTGCAGCAGAGGGGTTGGCCTCCATGCCTGAGGACACTGAGGTGTCTCCATTTGGCTTCCTGAAGCTGGAGCCCAGGGAAGCTCACGATTATTCCAGTCTGAACCCATGAGAACCAGGGACACAGGTGGCCTCAGGCAGGCATACACAGAGGATTTGCTCAGCCAGAGGGCACCATGTACCAGCTCTGCATCCCTCAGTGGGTTGTGTGGTGCCCGTTCACACTGGTGAGGCTGTGCCTTCTCTACTCAGTCTAGCAAGTCAAATGCCAGTGAGACAGGTTCCTAAGAACAGGAAGTGTGATCAAAACATATGGAGAAGTTTGTTTTTTTGGGTTTTTTTTTTTTGTTTTTTTTTTTTTTAATTTTAAAGTCCATTACAGCAAAAGACCCATTGACATGAATCCTCCTCAAAATACTCCTCATTGACCGCTGGGCCTGGTGGCACACACCTGTAATGCCAGAAGTTGGGAGGCAGAGGCAAGAGGATCATTGCAAATTCAAGACCAGCCTGGGCTACAAAGTGAGTTCAAGGCCACCCTGCACTGCATAGCAAGAGCCTGTCTCAAAAAGGCACACACACGCACACACACACACACACACCACACACTGAAAACAAACCAAAAATCCCTCCCCTTGCTTCAGACACACTTATCCCGTCACTCTGGCCACCTCTGAGGCAGCTGTAGAAGTTCTCTTTCCTGAGGGTCTCTACAAGATACAAGCAAAGCTACAACGGATGCTGCTGTCCAGTGCCACTCAGTGGGAAGGCAGGATCGCAAACATAATGGCAGCGTCTCCTCGTCTACCTGAGCTCTGGCTCTGCTCCAAAGCCAAAAGGGAAACATCTTTTTCCAATTTTATTTTATTGGTACATTTTAGATATACATAATGATCACCTGCATCAAACTGAATTTATGCCTGTACATGATATGACATTTTTTTTTAAATCTCTTATTTAGTTAGCTTGGACCCGTAGTGATCTTCCTGTCTCAGCCTTCTCAGCACTGGGATTACAGGTGTATGCCACCATGCCCAGTTTCATTGGTCAGCCCGGGGTGCCTGGAATTATTTCTGGGGCCTGTACAACATATGGTACTGGGATGGAACCTGGGTCCTTGCATTTGCCAGGCAGGCACTTAGACCATGGAGCTATCTCCCCAGCCCTGTAACTTGTTTTTCTTTTTCCCTATCACCCTACCCGCCCTTCAACCCCACTAACTTTGGGGAAAACATTTTGGATCAGGACATCGAAGCAGCCACAACACACAACTAAAGATACAAAAGAAGACTTCTAGAACTGTTTCATCAAGTGGCAAAAATAACGGGATAACCATGTTTGAAGTGGGGGGGGGGTGTTTCTGAAGGAGATTGATGGCAATGTGCTTATTAC